>JAQGBT010004266.1:0-17025 GCA_034698585.1 Disparrhopalites patrizii | reverse complement strand
CAGAGAGAAAAAAAGAGAGAGAAAGAGAGGCAGAGAGAAAAAAAGAGAGAGAAAGAGAGGCAGAGAGAAAAAAAGAGAGAGAAAGAGAGGCAGAGAGAAAAAAAGAGGGAGAAAGAGAGGCAGAGAGAAAAAAGAGAGAGAAAGAGAGGCAGAGAGAAAAAAAGAGAGAGAGACAAAAATGGACAAGGAGTGAGATAAAGTGAAAGAGTTCCTCTCTGGAACTGTTGTGGGAGAGAATTTGATGTGGAGGACGAAGAATCTGAGGGAGGAAACATCAGAGGTGATTTTATATGAGGAACATGGGAGGCACAACAGCAGGGACAATTACAAATGCTATTACATAACCTGTCTCAGTATGTGGTTGTCCTACTGTCGCAAAGTCTGGAGAGAGAAAAAGAGAGAGACAGAGAGGGACAGACAATGATACGTTAAGGTGCCCATACCCAGGACAATTGAAATCAGATAAATGATCAAGAGAGAGAGAGAGAGAGAGAGAGAGAGAGAAAGAGAGAACCACTTGAATGAAATATACTGGCTATCAAATAAAATCTGATGTTCGTCCCTTTCAAGGAAGCCAGTTAAGCCAATCTTCATTGAGGAAGATGGCTTTAGTGATAATTTTTCCGTCAGTTCTCATAAACTTACGGCTAAATGATTTTCAATAGTTTTCCCGTACAAGGACTTTTCACTGTCCCTTTTGTGAATACGTATTCACTCACATACATTCACTTTCCTCCCTCTCATTTTGAAAAAAAAAAGTTTTTCTCCCCTGTCCACATGCATGTGCATCCAAAAAATGCTAGTACTTTCAAAAGTTGTCGAGGAGACGGGAGAGAATAAGACCACGAACTATGGTATATATTCAGATATTCTGAAGACTCCATAAGCGGCAGCCCAAATCTCTCCCTGTGCTAAAAAAAAATCCCTTACAATCTTCTTCCTTTTTTTCCTCCATCCTCCTTATCCTCATTCTCTCCCTATCGTTTTCTACTGCATTTAGTATAAAACACGAACCAGTATTGAAGCAAGTATTAGGATTTCTTTCCTCCCCTCGGAAATCTATCCATCCATCCTCTTCGGGGAGAATGAGAGAGAGAGAGAGAGAGAGAAAGAGAGGAAAAAGTCCATGATGAGAAAAGAAAAGAGTTTTAAAAGTTGCTCCGTAAATAAGAAAAAAAAACTTGATGGGTAGGATGGCTTGCATATTTCCGTTTTTACTTGACAGGTCTACCACTACTTTTATGAACGTACTGCGTATACCTACTCAATCTCCTCTTGAATGACAGAGACCACGGATGACAAGAGCTTGAGCAACTGTGAGGAGAGGGACAAGGAGAGAAAAAAAATGTATGGAGAGAGAGAGAGAGAGAAGGCCACGGAGTCGGAGACAGAGAGAAGGAATAGAAGAACCGAGACAAGGGACAAGAAGACAAGAGAAGAGGAGACAAAAGGGGAGCGGCCTGAGAGAAACCGAGAAATCGCAGAAGAGAGATGAAAAAAAAGGGAATATGAAGAGATGAGAGACTGGAAGAGAGACAAGCAGTATGAAAGAGGACACAAAGACCGAATGAAAATGAGAAGAGAGGAAACTGAAAGGAAGAGAAGTAGAGGCAGAGACAGGAGCAGAGACCGGAACAAAGAGAATTCGAAGCAGACAGGAAGACAGAGGACGAGAGAAAGGGAAAATTGCAGAAAATAAGATAGAAAGGGAGAGAATGATAGGGAGATAAGATCGGAGGAGAGAAGCGAGAAAGGCAGAGTGGAAGACAGAGAGGAAATTGCGAAAAACAATAGGAAGAAGAAGAGAGAGGAAGATAGAGATACAAAGGAGAGAAGAAGAGAGAGGAGGAAAGAGATTCAAAGAGAGAAGAGAGAGTGCAAGAAGGAGAGAGAAAGAGAGAAAAGAGAGAGAGGAAGAAAGAGATATAAAGAGAGAAGAGAGAGCAACAAGGAAAGAGAAAGAGAGAGGAGAGGGAGAGGAAGAAAGAGAAATAAAGAGAGAGGAGAGAGCAAGAAGGAGAGAGAGAGGAAGAGAAATAGTGAAAAGAAAAGAGACCGAGAAAAGGAGAGCGGGAGAGAGAGAGAGAGAGAGAGAGAGTGAGAAAAGAGAAAAGAGAAAACTTGAGGAGAATAATATTGAAAGCAACTGAGGGCAGAGGTACCAACTGTAATTTTTTTTTCTCATTCCCTGAAACTTTTTTTACTCGCTTCCATGCATTACCAGGGTGTTGCTAAGTGCGACCAATGACGAAGAAGATATACTAGAAGAGCATAATTTTTTTCATAACTCATACTTGTGTAACATATGACATGGAAAAAAATGTGGAAGAAAGAAGTTTATATACGTACATACATGTACAAGTATAGCTACATCTTTCATGAAGAAAATGAAGAAAGACGGACTCCTCAAGAAAAAAAAAGATGATGCATTTGGCCATATACTAAATGTTAGACGGAAAGAGAAGAAAAAAAAAGTCTGAAACTGTACCTCGTGTGAGAATTTGGCCGAAAACACTGTAGTCATCATCCCTTGTCGAACAGTTCCAGCGTTCATGTCGAAATTGATACTGACACTCTCGAATACCTCGACGTGCCCCTTCAGAAACGGACTTGATCGTGTCGGGATATTGTTGACACACCTCCACTTGATGAGCTACGAGTCCTGGTAAGTTGCTACAGACGGCTCGAGCCGAATTACGCAAAGCATCTTCTGGATTCTCCGGTGCATCCCCTGCCGGCTGCATGAGGTCTGCGGCCATGTCCGCAGCCACCGTAGGTCTCTGGCCATTGGAAGGAGCAATGCCCAGATAGCTGAGGAGGAAGTATAAGATGGTTGAAATTTTTTAGGATTTTAATTATCTTTTTTTGTTACCCCTGTAATAATTTACTAGTCAGATTTAAGATCCTTTGTTCTGGAAGTTACATGTGCATTTTTTAAATGGATTCAATGTACTTTTTTTTTTACAGGGAGTATAGCCCATGTGCCAGTATTTTTTCTTTCTGGAGGAAAAAAATGGTTTTTTCCCCTCTCCCACATTACCTCACACCTTCCTAATTCATCCACATGTCCTTCGTTAGTCATTCCACGTACAGACAGCAAGTACTTTTTCACTTTCATTTTACTACTGCACTGCAAACACTGGAACGACAGGCAAGTGCTGGAATGAAAGAGGATTTTCGTGGAGGAGGAGAAGGACGGGGAAAACAATGCAACACAGTCTGATTCCATTATTAAGGAAAAACAGATGAGGGCTTTGTCTGATTACCGCATACAAATCAACCCTTTAAATATATTAGATTTTTCTTATTATTATCCATGATGATGTTTTTGTTTCTTTCTGGAAGTAAAAGGGGAAAAAAATGAAAAAAATCTCCTCTCTTCCCCCTCATTTGAATCCTTTGGTAGAGAAAAAGGCATAAACATGTGTAGTCACTTGTGGTTCACATAAAACCTTTTTGTGTATCTTAGAAAATATACATATATTCCCTGTGTTTCTCTGTGTGTGCTTGCTGGAGCCTCAAGAATAAGAGGAAGACAACACACCCAAAAGGATCTTGTGAGGGAGAAGAAGACAAAAGAAACAATGAATCTTCTTATCGCAACCTAAGTGCTGGTATGCAGATGAAAATGACGGAGTGATAAAACTTATTAGTAAGTATCCTGGTGGCGACGCTCAAAATTTCTCTCTTTTGACTATTGTCTCTCTCTCTCTCTCTTTCAGTGTATTTCAGTACCTTTCTCAGAGAGAGAGAGAGCGAGAGAGGAGAGTCTCTCGTCATTTAAAGTTTTTTAAAAGTTCTCTTCTGAATATTTTCCTCTTCTCGCTCAGTGTGTGACTACAATCCTTTCTATGTCTTGTCTTCCCTCTTCGTCTTCGTCTTCTGGACTCTTTCTCTCCGTGTTATTTTCATTTTTATGACCACAGAAAACATTTACTGCATGCACTTTATGAAGCTTCAAAAAACTTAAATTGATAGCAGTCTTTCCCTTCCTCTCGACCCAAAACACTCTTCACGTGGACCAAAGTGTGCTTTTTCCAGTCAAAATGCTACTTCTCAAATGCATTCACGCCTTCGCTTCTCCTTTAACCCCATACAGGGACTGAAATTCTGTCTCTCTAGTCTTTCTCTCTTGTTTTTCAGTCTCCTCTCTCTTCCTTTATATCTCTCTTGTTTTTCTCTGTCTGTATTTCTCTGTTTTCGTCTCCATGTCCTCCCTTTTTGTCTTCATGTCCTCCCATTCCTATGTCTTCTCTTCCTTTGCCTCTCCTTCGCTGCTCTTCATGTCTCTCTCCTTTCTCTTCTCCTGTCTCTCTGTCACTATTCTCTGTGACTTTCTTTCCCTATGTAATTCCTGTCTCTCTCTCACTGTTCTGTCTCTGTCTTTCTTTCTCTTCTTATTCCTTCTTTATCTTTTTTTCTGTCTCTCACTACTTCCTGTCTCTCCTTCTCTCTGTTCTTCCTCTGTATTTCTTTCTCTCCTTTTCCTCTTTCTTTCTTCGCTTGCTCCTTCTTTCTCTGTCTCTTTTCTTTTTCCTCTCCTCTTCCTCTCTCTCTCTTTCTGTCGTTCTTTCATTCTTCACTCACTGACTCTGTCTTTCTCCATGCACTTTCCGTGTCTCCCTTTTCATTTTTCTCGCCTATTTCTCTTATTCTATGTTTCGCATCCTTCTTTATCTCTCTGTATTTCTTTCTCTATTTTCACCTCTTCCCAGTTTCTTCGTCTTTCCTGTTGTTCTGCCTTTCTTCCTGTCCCCTCTTTCATGTGTTTCCTCACGTCTTCCTACCCTTTCCTTGCTTTGCATCTTCCTGTATGTTTTACTTAGCTGTTTCTCTCTCGATGTGCTTCCCTTTCGCCCTTAAGGAAGACACATCCGCGTTCAAAGTGTAATTACAGAAGTAACCCGCTTTCAACCTCTCCCTCTGAAGAACTCATTTCGAGACGGAATATACGTATAGGGACGTCTAAATACGTGGTAGGAAGTCGGAACTAAAAAGAACTGGCAACCAAAATGGATTATGTGGAAGAAAAACAGAAGCGAATGGAGACAAGTGTATTCTGGTAAATCGAGCGATCTCCCGTGAACAAACGAGGTTGTCTTTCTTCTTTTCTTGTAGACTGCCTCCCTTGAAGCACAAAAATAAAAATGTGTAGAAACTAATTACGTAGAAAGACTGGCTCCGTACAATAAGTGTTAAAATTCAAGTAGTTCCTTTGTTGATCATGTGATTTAATAGCCACGAAGTAACTGCTCGTAATTGACTTATTGTTACATCCAACGCCACGTTTAATTAGCAAGTGCATCCGAAAACTGAAAAGGCTTTGACCAGGGAGATCCGATGGTAGGATTCAAAACTTTATTTTCCTCTCCATGCATTAAATTAGTGTGGTCTTATGAAATAGAAAGCAGTGATGTAGATTGAAACTGTTGGAAAAGTTTCTTTTTTTTTTTTTAAAATTGTACTTAAACAGTTTTATCGTGTGAAGAGAATTACACCCGAGTAATTTTTCAGCGAAGCATTTTACAAGTATTTTTCCCTGTATTGCTCCGGGTAACATTTTTTTTTTGCGGTAGAAAAAACACAACAGAAGACAGCATATTTTTTTTGAGGTGGCCCGAGACGAATGGGATAGACTTGACAGGGTTTACTACAAAAAGGGGAAAGCACATAAGTGGCGACATTACTAAAGGTAGCCAAAATTGCCCCAGACGCTCGCAGCATCCTCCCCTTAAGGCCTTTATGACACACAGACATCCGCCAGAGTGGAGGAGGATGATGATGATGAAGAAGACGCATTTCAATTTTGGTGCCGGTAATAACAATTATTACTTTACCACTACACTTTACCACGTCCATGCACGCCTCCGTATACTAAATTACTCAAAGAGATCTTTTCTCATTTAGCATTCACTCAATTTTCTCTCCATTTTTTCCCCTCTGTGTTGTTCTTTACGATTACAGCAGTGTTTTTAATTTTTTCCTCACCCTCCCTCTTCTCCCCCAAAAAAAACCGCACAAATCATTTTCTGTAGTTTATGTCCAAACTTTCAGGGAAGCAGTTTGCTCAGCACTCCAAGTAGTTGTGAGAGACGATTTAGTTGTGAAGAGAATATACTAGAATATATCGTCAAAAAGTACGTATGGAAGTTGATTTTTATTCCTGTGCTAACAAAGTGCAAAAAAAAAAACGAAAACGTGTCCTCTGCTAGGAACTCCAAAAACGGGCTTCCTCTGCCCCTTTCTCTCTCTCTCTCCCTCTGAACAAACTCAAATTGTGTTCGTGATTTCCGAGCATAATTTTGTACTAACAGTAATTGATAGTGTGGACGAATGAGTCATTTCCTAGTCCACCTTCACACAGTGTTGGAGCACGAACCAAACCCAGAATGAGACCTGGGAAACGAGGGAGAGAGAGAATGAAGGAGAGAGCGAAAGGGAGAGAGAGAGAGAGAGAGAGAGAGAGAGAGAGGGTGCAGGAAAGAGAAAGAGAGAGAGGATGTAGGAAAGCGAGAGATAAAGACAGAGTAAAAGAGAGAGTACGAGCATAACAGAATATACGCGTAGATGGACAGCAAATAAGTGTAAATGAGATGGAGACGGTCGCAAGAGAGGGACATAATTGGATATAAAAAGAGACAAATTAACAAAGAGGAAAAAGGGTAGAAATATAAAAACAAAAAAGGCCCCAGACAACGCATAGGTCAGACAGCGGGGAAAAGGGAGGAATAAAATAATTTAAAAAAAATGGAGAGAGAAAACAAGAGGGGCGCAGGGGAAAAGCGAGCGAAAGAAACGGCAATTTACAAAGAGAAAGAGGAAAAGGCAGAAATTGACACGGGAAAGAGAAAGAATCATTCAACAGAGTAGAAAGGAGAAAGACACAGAAGTAGCCACCGGGAATAAACGGAAGAGAGGTACAATAGACGGAGAGCGGGAAAGGGATAGAGGAGATAAGAAAGAAAATGAACAGAGACAAGAATGGAGGGAGAGAAATGGATATGAAAGAAAAAGACGGAAAAAACACCGTAAGAAAATGGAAAAGTAAGAATTATCCAAACTACAAGAACGATAGACAAGAGAGAGAGACAGAGAGAGAGAGAGAGAGAGAGAGAAAAGGGAAAGAAAGAGAATCACATAGACCGAGAAAAAGGGAGAAAACTAAATAGAAGAGATATTGGGAGGAAGGGATGAAGAGGAAACAGAAGAAAAAAGGAGTGGAGAAGGTACAAGGTAAAGTAGATGTATATTATATTAGACAAGGTTGTTGGAAAAAGGAAGGGAACGGGTAAAAAAATGTACCCTGTGCGTTTACCATCATTTTATTTACGCACCTTCTTCATACATACTTTAAGCATGGAAGATAAGTAAAAAGAAGTGTTTTACACACTCACTTTTTTAACAACATCATGTATCATACTGGTCTTCATTTTTTCTAATAAAAAAATTAAACAAAAAAGTTCACATGCGTTGCCGTATGTATGCGTATAAAACATAAAATGTACGCGTGTACAATTTTTTTTTTTGTTACCCAAAAAAAAAACCTTCTGACACATGAGCACATTGTGAAAATTTGTCTTGAAGTTGATAATCAATGTAGTGCTTTCCCCTTTACCTTACAAAGCTTTTACTCAAACATGACATGAGAGACGTTTTTTCCCCCTTCAAGTGGGCGTCAGACACCCTGTACACATCTAAGAATGCCGATGTGCAATTTACTACTCTCCATGTCCTTTAGACTGACCTCGCATTTAATTAAACCTTTCCATTAATTGAAAATGTATGAGAGGGAAGAGACAGGGGAGGTGGGAGATTTCTGTCAAACTTTTTTCGTCTCTCTCTCTCTATCTCGCTCTCTTTCAATTTCCAACTTCCTCCCTCCCTTTGTTTCACCCTTGCCTTCCCCCAATCTCAATCTTCGTCTTGAGTATTATCAACATTTTTTTTTATCTGTAAATTTATTTAGCGGTCAAGTCTCGACATTCCCTCTTGTATCCAAAAAGATGCCCACTATCACAGTCCATAATTACACACGCAATTCCATGTGGATGCGAAGCAGCACCGGAGTGAAATGGGAGCGATTAAATTGAGATTTTGGGAAGGTGATAGCAAATTACGATAGATACATCAATTACTCCTGGAGACACGAAAGAGACCTAGGGAAAGGGGGGAGACCGCCAAAAAGACCAAAAAATAAATTGGTGGAGGAGATTAAATTTTTGTGTAAGAGAAAAAAGTGAATTATTCCCATTGGTGGTCTCTCCCTCTCATTCACTTTCAATTACAATTACTAACGTTTCACTACGACCCCATTATCAAGATGGAGAGTCGTCAGACACGGACCCAAAAAAAAACGTAGATAGTGAATTCCTCCGAAACATTACGTTTAGCTTGTAGTACACCCAAGAAAAAAATAGCAAAAACACTTCTCTTGTAATAATAACTCCAGGCACGAGACCTCACACTCCTTTCCTTACGTGCCATGGTAACATAGGCAGGTACATGGGTGCACGTAACCCTTTATGCACTCCCACCAATTTCTTCAAATGTATGAAATGTCCAGGGAAGATGGGAAAAAATTAATAAATGCTTGACAATTGTTACATGAATAAAAAAAATGATCATCATCATCTCTCTCTTACAACTGTAATTGGTGGTGTGAGGAGTTGAAGATAGAAAAAATATGGGAAAAGAATATTTTATATGTGATTATATGTGAATATTTTATATGTATATATATACATATTATGATAAATAAGAATAATTTTTTTTTCTTTATCAAAAACTTACATCCAACTAGCACGAGCAAAGGAGACGGAGAGGAAGATACATGCCAAAGTGACTACAACTGTCGTTTGCATGCACTCTTCCCGCATCATTCGTTCGTCACCCAACCCACCATCAACCAGAAAGTTCACTTGCGATGAACCAAGTTCACCATTAATCAATCACTGGCAAATGTGATTATGACACCAGGCATGAGCGGCTAAACAAGAGACAATTAGCCAACTGTGACAAAGGCTCCTCTCCAACAAGAGGCATAGTTGTTCCACCACAAAACCATCCTTAATCACTTGTGTTGTCTCTCTCCTTCACTCTTTCACTCTTTTCACTCTTTTTTTTTGTCCTTTCTTCCTCTTCCAATAAGTATTATAATACACGCCTTGTCTTAAAGAGCTTTGGAATACGTCCGTGTGTAAAAATTTTCACTTCCCTAACCGGACGACAAGTTGAGGGAGAGGAAACCAACTACAATGCCAGACTACGAAGAGCAAAACAAAGAATCATCAGTGGGACTTTTTAGTATTCAGACAGACGAAGGGAGAATTACCAAACAAACAAAAATTCTTCTTCTTCCTTTTTAATCAGACGCTAACAGAAAGAGACAGGAGGAGAGATAGAGGGAAATACACTGACGGATGAGATTTGTTTTTCTTCTACTCGTTCTCTTCTTCTTTTCTTCCAAAAAACTTCACAAAAATGCACTTTTCCGGCTTGTTTTCTTTTTTTTCCTTTTTCTTTTGTGGAGACAAAAAAAATAATAGTTCGTCCTCTTCTTCAAAGCTGTTGTTGTTGGTGGTTGCAGTTAGAGATTAAAATCAAAAACTGAGCTTTTTTCTTCCCTCTCTTCTTTTTCCAAATTGTAATCTTTATTCTCAATTACACTTGTCAGTATACGTCAGGAACACTCATGTGCGATCGTACACAGAACATAACTTTTCTCCTCCTCCGATTTTTCCTCCTTTAACTCACTCCTGGTATTTTTTTTTTCCTTCTTGATTTTTTTCTCTCTTCAGCACATAAAAGTGTGAAGCGTGTGCTTTTGTCTCTTTGTACCGGTTTGTCTATTTATCTTATTTAAAGTACAGCACTTTTGCAAATAGTTTCAAATACACATATGGAGTCACTGCTTCTTCTTTTTTTTTTATATTATGGGCCGATCATTCCAGGAAGGGAGAAAAACAAACCTTTGAAAAAAAAGGAAAAAAATTGCTATTATTTCTTTTTTTTTTAAACTCAACTTACGTTAAAGTTGGGTGAAATGTATATGTAATTATTGATATTATTAGTGTAAGTTTATTTTTCAGTCCTCCCCCATAAGATAAATCTTTGGACTTCACATTAAACAGTTTATGTTTTTACAGGTGCAACACATTTACTACACACCCAAACGCACCCACTAACTAACTCGTACTGAAACGAGGGGCGAGAGCCAAGGGAGAAAAAAGCCTTCACACAGAGAAGGAACGACGACCACAAGATGAGAGTGAGAAACCATAAGGGTTTTAATTTTATTTCCGCGTATTAATACAGTTTACTACAGTTTCGAGGGGGTGTGTTTTTTTTTCGGGGGTCCCCTTTTCTGTCTCTCCTTTCTCTCTCTCTCGGTCTCTCTTTCTTGATTCTGTAAACGCCTCGTCCTATGTTTACAATACACTTACCACTGATTTCCCACAAGACCTTTTCGTGGACGAAACGAAGGGATTTTGGGAAGAATCCTAAAGGGTTTCCCTATACAACAATCTATATACTAGTAGTAATAATGTTTGACTAGGAATCTTATTTTTTTCTTTTACCATCCCCCTTTTGTTTCTTCTCCAAAGGGACACACCACAGAGAGAGAAAGAGAGAGAGAGAGAGAGAGAAATAGCAGAAATGGACTATGGATGAATTCCTCCGGCATCACCGTGTGTATTTTCCTCGTGTGTGTCTGTGTGTATTTAGTAACCTTCTTAATTAGGGGGAATGAGAGAAGAGAAAATATTCTGCGGGGAAAGAGTTAAAAACTCTGGAGAGGAGATTATTATTATTATTATTATGACTGTATGAGGACCGAAGCGTTGTAATAGAATGGGGAAAATGAAGGGAAGGAAAGAGAAGAGAGAGAGAGGATCTAAAGAAGTTAGTAATAATATCTTTCCACTCCGATGAAACTGCTTTGAGTGAGGAGAAAGACGAGGTATAATGGGAAACCTCCGTGGCTATTGAGGACGAGTTAGTTTTTTTTGGAGGAGAGAATCAGAGAGGAGAGAGAAAAAGGATTCAAGGGAATTCTATCGGAAGAGGTGGCACATGAGATTATATTTATCCGCAAAAAAAACGTCTCTTCTATACACTCTCTTTCGTAAATCTTGGGGTAGAAAGGAGTCAGAGAGAGAGAGAGAGAGGGAGAGAGAGAAAGAAATAGAGAATAGAAATGCGCAGATGTATATAAGAAGAAACAAAACACAAGCACACACTTCTCACTCTGATGAAATCAAAGGAAGAAACAAGAATCTTCAAGGGAGACACTCGCAGGGAAGAAAAAAAGTACTTTTTTTCCTTGGGACTTTTTTTTTCTGGAAGTTATAACAGCATTAATAATAATAATAAAAGTACTACAAGATACTACAGAATGGGAGTAGAGAGGGAAGAAGAGCCATAAAACGGTTGACACAAAGGCTTCCGTGAGTAAATTCTGTCAACAGGAGCTAATGGCAAGTAATAATGTGGAAAGTGAAGCGATTGAGAGAGACAAGAGAGCGGAAAGAGAGAAAGAGAGAAAGAGAAAGAGAGAGAGGGAGGAATGGAAGAAAAGGGAGAAAAATCTCTATTTTTCTCCTCCTTTGTCCTTGTCTGTGTATGCGTGTGTTTTTCTTCTCCAGGAAAAGAATATAAGAGATTTGTTGAGCACAAGATGAGAAGAATATAATACGAGGAGATGAAAGACTCACTCGAACGTGTGTAAAAACCTGTGTGAGGTCCAGGAGAGTATTAAGGAGCAGAGTAGTGTGTGGGAAGGGAGCTCTTTGGCTCAGGCACAGTGTGTCTGAGTAAGTTGGGACAAGGGAGAATAAAGGTTTCCTTTTTTTGGGGGTACAACAGGTAGACACGACTGTATCGGTTGGGAGCTCTCAACGAAACTAAAAAAGAGACTGGGAGAGAGAAGAAATTAGATGAGGGTGATGATGATTGAAGATGATGATGATGAGGTGGCGGAGGAGGATGAGAGGGAGAAGAGCGGAGAGGGGGAAAGGGAGGGAGAGAGAGAGACAAGACGAGAGGTTTTTATTGGGATTCTATATACCTATACCTTACTATCTCTTCTTTCCCCTCCACTAAATACCTATTTTCCCCCGGAGGATACGTTTTTCTCTTTTTCGTCAATTTTTATCTAGTATAATTCTGCCTTTTTTGTCTATTTCTCTCTTTTCCCTTGATTTTCCATTTTTTCTTCGATTTCTCTCTTCTTTATTTTCCTTTTTTTTGTCTATTTCCCTCCTTTCCCTTAGTTTTTTTCTTCGATTTCTCTCTTCTTTATTTTCCTTTTTTTTGTCTATTTCCCTCCTTTCCCTTAGTTTTTTCTTCGATTTCTCTCTTCTTTATTTTCCAATTTTTTGCCTATTTCCCTCTTCTTTATTTTTCTCTTGTCCGTCTGTTACCCTCGTTTCCATTTATTTCCCTCTTTATCATCTATTTTCTCCTTTCTTTCGTCTCTGTTCTTCGTTTCTCTCTTTTTCGTCTATTTTCTACTTACTTCTGTGTCGTCTAGTGTTCTTTTTTTCGTTTATTTTCTATTTCCTTCTTTTGTAGTGTTCTCATTATCGTACATTTTATATCTCCTTCTTTTTCGTCTACGTTTTCCTTTGGTATCTGTTTGATATTTCCTTATTTCTGTCTATTTTCCTCTCGTATATTCTCCTCTTCTTTTGTCTATTTTAAATTTCCCTCTTTGGCGTCTATTTTCCTCCAGTATATTTCCCTCTTTTTCCTATTTATCTCTTTAGCCTCTATTTTCCTCGCGTATAATTTCCTCTTTTTCCTATTTATCTTTTTTGTCTATTATCTATATCTCTCTTTTGCGTCTATTTTTTCCTCTGCTTTCCTCTCCTCTATTTTCCTTTTGTCTATTTCTCTCTTTGTCGTCTATTTTTTTCTGCTTTCCTCTCGTCCAATTTTCTTTTGTCTATTTCTCTCTTGTCAATGTATTTTCCTCTATTTCGTCGACTCCTAATTTTTTCTCTCCCTGAAATACGGGATATTCTGCAGGAAAAGGGAATACACTGGAGCGCTGTTAATACTGTACCAAAAAGGGATGACCTTCTCCCCAAATATTACCGTGTGTATATATAAATGTATACGTAATATAAATTTTTTTTTTTTAAAAAAAGAAGCTTACACTCCCAGATTTGTTTCCCGTGCGTTTGACAGCTCTCCTCTAAACGTACTGGGGAGAAGTGGAGGTATGGAATGAATGTAGAGAGTAGAGAGCCGAGGAAGTGGGCTCTCTTTGACACAGAGGGTGAGTGTGAAATGAGAGGGAGGGCTTTTGTATGGATCCCCAAAAAGGTCTGATGGCACGAGACACCTTGGGCCGGTAAAGTTAAAAGGATGTGAAAACAACGCTGCTGCTGTGTCAGTGACGGTACGAGTATAAATGAGTTGTGTCGTCCCTACTGGAGCAAGTTATATATTGGTGAGGTAAGGAGCTATGTTTTTTCTCTGAGTGTGTGTTGTGTGAGCATGAATGCAAGCGCAAAAGGGAGAGATAGTTTAAAAAGAGAGAGAGAGAGAGAGAGAGAGAGACAGAGAAAAAAAAATGAGAGAGACTTGCCGGAAGATTCGTCTTTGTCCATCGAAGGCTGAGAATCGTTTGGTAAAGTTCCTGGCACTCTCTCTGTGCTCCACACACACACACACAAACACATCCATGCATTGGTTGGTCTCTGGGCGGTTGGTGGAACTCCCCAATGCTCGCCTCATCTTTCTCCCGATCTCAATCGTTTCTTCCCGTCAACCTCCGACTATGATGGATATGACACTGGCTGTATGGTAAAACCTCCCAAAAAAAAATCTCTATTCAACATATTATACCTTCTTCCGTCTTCTTCTTCAAAGAAATTTTTTTTTCAAGAACAAAGTGATAATGTCGTGATCTCACTCTTCATTCATTGTAAATATGGATTTCCTCCTCTCTCATATCATTTTTGGAGAATATCCTCCTCTCAATTATCCGCACTTTACATCCAGTGGGATAATCTTTTTTTGGGGGGAACTTCTCATTCCTCTTACGGATTCAGACGTTAGTGGGGACTTGTCTATTTTTATTTTTCCTGCTTTTTACTCATTTTCCCCTCTCCTTTCTCCTCTTACAATTTCTTGCCTTCCCCCTTCCCGTTCACTGTTTATTTATTTCTCTTTTTCCTTCCATTTCTCTCTTTTTTCCTTCCATTCATGTCTTTATACCCTACCATTTCCTTCCATTTCTCTCTTCATTTCGTGCCATTTCTTTCTCTTTTTTCTTCCATTTCTCTCTTTTTCTTCCATTTCTCTATTGTTTCCGTCCAAACCTCTCTTTGCTTCCTACCAGTTCTCTCTATTTTCTCTTTTTCCTTCAATTTCTCTATTTTCCCTTCATTTCTTTTTTCCTGTTATTCTCTTTTTTCCCTTTCATTTCTCTTTTTTCCCTTCCATTTCTCTTTTTTCCCCTTCAATTTCTCTTTCCCACCTTCCATTTCGCTCTTGTTTCGGTTCCGTTTCTCTCCTATTTCCTTTCCGGTTCTCTCTTCTTTTTCATTTCATTCCTTTTTGTGTTCGGTTCCTTTCTCTCTATTTCTTATCTCAATCTCCCTACCCGTCAACTTGTACCATCTCTCTTCTTTCCTTTCCCTGTTTTATCTATAGATTCTCTCTCTCTACCAGAGTAAGTCTCCTTTTCCTTTCTGTAATCTCCTCTGCCTTGTTATTCTGCTGTCGCAATCTATTCTCTATCTACTTTATTACATCTCTTAATACTTCTTGCGCCCGTGCCTTCCTCTTCTGCTGATTCGTCTCTCTCCCTCTCCATCTCCTTTTAAATCTGATTTTGAATTTTCTCCCCCTTTATCCTAATCTTCCTTTTGTTTCTCCCTGCTTTTATGTATCTTTTCCCACCCATTATTTTCCTCTCCATTCTGTCTCTCTCTCTCTACTTCCTGCTCTCACGCGATATGTCTCCTTCTTATGCAAAGGCTGTCTTTTTTGAAATGTTTTTCTTTCTCACCAAGGAAAGATCTTCTCCTCTTTTAAATGTCTCTTCCTTGCAAATCAAATTCTTCCTTCCTTTCACCTCCGATGTTCTAGGCTCCTTTTGCAACCATTCTCTCGGATTTTCTTCTGGATCCCTACAACCGTTTCTTCCGTCATGTTTCTCCTTTATTTGTGTACTATCCTCCTCCGACTTCAATTTGCATCTCTCCGTCTCCTCCAGCTTGACTCCTCTCACTCAACGACTCTCCTCGAAAATTCTCGCCGTGTCAATTCACACACATGTCAAAAGGCTCTCAAAAAGTGCTCAAAAGTATGTAATTATATGTCTTCCCTGCATTAAATCTAAATATACTCGTGCGACCTTTCGTGACACGTGCGAATTAGTTGTGAGTGTGAGTGTGCCCATCAACTTTTATTTGCTCTCCTGTCTCTCTCTCTCTCCTTCTCTCTCTGTCTCTCTCTCTCCTTCTTTTCATCTACCACCTCTCTCCTCCCTTTTTCTCTATATAGCCAGTATAGAATTGGTTGTCAAGGAATGTTCATCATCATCATCTTCACCATCACTGTCGTCGTTGTTGTCCTCTCCCCCTCACAGATTTCCTCTTCTCCAGCTTCTTCACACAGGCACTCACCTTCCCCGGAGTGAATAAAATTAGTACTTTACCCCATAAAGAGTCAAATTGAATTAAGTGGATTAGGTATACAAGGGGAGGGGGAGGAAGAGTCTCCTTCTCCCTCCACCGTCTCTCTTCTCAAGGAAAAGTCCATACTTCAAAATGACACGAGAGGCTTGAAAAAAAAATTCCTCTCTGTCTCTCTCCATCTCCTCCTATCTGTTTTTTCCCCTCCTCCGGTATAAATAAATGTCTTGAACAGAAAAAAAGGCGGAATCGAAAGAAAGAAAAAATTGTATACAAAAGTGAGATAGCTTAAACATATTCCAATTTATTTCTCAAAAAAGGCGACACCCATTACTGTCATAAACATTATAGGAACTTGGAGGAGGGTGGAAATGAAGGGAAAGTATATAGGTATAGTACGTCATTTTTGAATTTGACTAGAGAGCTCCTTTTCCCTCTTATCCTCCTCCACCTCCGTCGAATAGAATAGAAATAAAATAAAATAAAGCAGTAGTCCTTGTACGTATATATAATGCTGTGGTAAAGTGTGTGAAGGAATCAGTTACATGGAGAATAGGAGATAACAAGTTGAAAAGTCATTTGAGAGCCTCAGCGTGGGTACATGTGACTCTCCCCCTTTACCTTATTCTTCCAAGGGAGATAAGGGAAGTTGCCAATCTAACACTTTCCCCCCTTTTCTTTCCTTTCTCACACAAGATAAAGGAATTGAGGGTAAAAGCCACAAGACAAGGGAGAAAGAGAGGAGGGGGAAATTTAAAGTAAGAAAATCCCTTTTTGCAACCATCTTCATTTTACAACTTCAACTTTTTTTTTTGGTCCTGAAACAAACACAAATACAACGTTGATTACATGCCCATACACACAAATATCTTGTTACAGTGGGTGTGCGAAACTTGTCGTGTGGATATTAGAAAATTGCATTGTTTTTTATCATTTATCTAATAAAACTGAAGAGTGATATGGGGGGGGGGAAGGTGTACTAGACTTCATGTGAAGTAATGCACCCACATATTCAATGAAGACCACTGCCATTTTTTTACTCTCCCTTTCTGTTTTTTCAACCAATGACTTATCACACACTTGTGCTCATCTTCAAAGCTGGAGGAGGGGGAGTTGAAAAGGTGGTGTGAAGTGGGGATTTTTTCGTTTAGAGAAAAAAAATATCATATTGATGCCTTTAGTATTTGTAGAGGGAAAATTGAGGAAAGTGAGCTCCTATGAAGGAGCTGCTGGGTGAGACAAGAACTCATTTGCACGCTCAAGTGGAAGAAAACGTAGAGGGAATCTGGAGGAGGTGGAGGAGGAGGAGGCGGATGAGGATGGAGAAGGTATGGGAATCACTAAGTGAATAAGATGCTGTTGAAGCTTTGATAAG
>JAQGBT010004265.1:0-17026 GCA_034698585.1 Disparrhopalites patrizii | reverse complement strand
GGTGAAATACAACTCCTAGGTAAGTATATTGTGGCACAATCTCAATTGGCTCGTTTTTGTACGTCCAAGTATACGGAGGAAAGAATTACATAAATTAGTCAATTGCATCCAACCCCAATTAATGAGCTCTGCAGATCTCCATCAGCCCTGCCGAGCTGTATTAAGAACTACATATTTTACAACTGTTTTCTCTCTACGACATGCATACAGTACCGGAAAATGCTACACGCAACAACTTTCTCCAATTTCCTTTCTCTACTATAACGGTTTTACGTTATTGTATATAAATTTGCTGCTTATGGTGAACCGTTGTACAGAGAGCCGACTGTAAATGGGTTCAATGTACCAATGTAATAACGCAAACCGAGCAGAAAAATTCTAGGAAAATATTGACGGGGATTGTGATTTTAAACAAAGTAAACCAAGTATAAATTGCTATTTCTAAGTTAATCAACTATAGAATCTCCGCAATATGGAGTTAAAGTCCAAGCTTGCTAAAAATGATGGAGAAATTCAAGAATTTCTGTTGAAATTATATAAAACATTTTATTACCAACATGTCTACCCACGAAGTGAATGGGCGAAGTGAATACATATGCGGATGACCATATTTCTATATAATATTCCTGTATCATATAGTCGTATTCCTGTATAATAATTTAATAGGGTATTGTGGCCAAATGGGGAATTGTGGACACCCCCAAATTTAATCACGAACTACATGTAATTAAGGAAGAAGATGTAAAATTAAGAAGACAAGGTCCTGTCCATATTATTCGTTAACTATTGGCGACCAATACATAGAATTGTAAATTCAGAAATTTTTTAAAGGTTTTTGGGGTGTCATTCAGGTGCAAACTTGACCTGCTTAGGTCATTTCTTTTTTTTTCTCGGCCTGGCGGAATGATACAACCTGACTTGCAGGATTACCATACACATAATAATTGTAAAATTATTTACAGAAATATTTTTTTCCAAAATTACAATTTAAGACAAGGGTGGTCATAATTACATGCAAATGGCCACATTGGTGAACTTTAGTATATGTATTTCAAGAAAAAGTCTTACTACGAAACCAGTGAAGAGAATAGTAATAATGTAATAAATATTCAAAAAGAGGCCACAATATCAAGCTTTACCCCAATACTATAAATATAAATAAAAATAATCATCCTACTTAACTATGAAATCCGAGTAACGCTTTTCCTGTTACGTCCGGGATTCCCATAACGTAACGCTGACATGATCGTAATACCAATTTCGTACTACTATATATTTCCAATTTTTAAGAAAATTTATATTTTGCGGATTGTGGTGGCACATTTCTTTTAAAAATGTTATTACATAAACATATTTAAAAAAAACTACATCTACGGATTAAATGAATGCATACTATACTATACACATTAATTGATTCAAAAACAAAAGCTTACGATTTGTAATCGAGGAAATATTGTCGTGGTGGCAAAATTTGTATTCTAAAGATGTGCACCGTTGGAGCATTCCAACAGGACGGACGATTAATGATTTGGGAGAGTAAGTAACCTATCTGTTCATGGTTGACGCGAAATACTTTAGGATTTACTATTTTGCTTGACATTATCACTATTTCGCTATCGTTGTCGGTGGTACTTGGAAACTGCACAAACGAAAAGAAATTATTATAAAAGCATGATCTAATGACAATCTTTTATTTTCCACAGACTGTGGTCCACAGTTATGTTTAAAAAATGTGACAATATTATTACTTACCTCCTCATGGTCGTCCAGTGCTGACTTTTCAACCAGTGCAAACAGGGTTGATCCATTCTTAACATATTGGAACAGGGCATAATGCTTCATAGGCTCAAATTGGATGGGAGGTGTCGGTGTCATGACCAATTCCTACTCTGGTTAAGGGTTGAGCAAGATGTGCTGTACCGAAAGATTCAATCGTTCGTGAATACATCAATTCAACGATTGATTTCTTTTTGTTTTTATAATTCAGTTACAAAATCATATTCAGCAATACCGTAATAACTTGCAGCATCACATGATCTACCAATACTCATGCAAACAATGCTACAGACAAAACGCCAAAGACTATAAGAAAAGTAAAACAAATAACGTACCCTTGGTATGTCATCAGGTTATATGTTGGCAAACCATTTGACATGTGAAATAAATGTATTACAGCTTCCGACCACTGCTTGTCAATTTGCCTGTACCGTTGCTGGCAGTTAGCGAGTTGAGTGGACCCAGGACAGGACCCAGTACAGTATACAGAAACTAGCTAAGAGCTAAGGCACAAATAAGGCACTTTCCTCCTATTTTGTGACTGACGTTTGAAATAAACTAAGCGACAATTAATAAGATATTTCCCCCTAGAGCAACCAATACGTTTTTGCGGTCACGACCCAGCAAGATGGAACAATGATTAAGCTGACTGTAATTTTAAGAACGAATATTTTTAAGTTTCAATTTAATGTATAATTATTCTAACTTACTTGCTCTCGGACTTTAATCACAAAGATGACCTGAGTGAAACTATAAACCTACGGGTGACCAGTACCGAGTTGTGACTCTTGCTTTGATAGGTGACAATACTGACAAAGCAATCAACCTCACAAATAATTTATCACAAACGCGTGAATTGAGTGCCGAGCTCATATATGAACATGACAATTCCAGTGCTGTTCAGGCCTTCTGCATTTCTGCCCAACTGAAATGTATCTGTGTGGTTGTATAGTTGTATTGTATGTTGTATTTTGTATTATAATAATACACTTCTACTTCCTACTTATGTCTCTATCGTTGCGTGTGGCCTGGCCTCATGCGAATGAATCGGCTCGTTTAACTTTCCCGGCACACAACCCACAAGGCGGGTGCCGGAAGAAATCACACGGTGGACAATATTTATACGCATATCGATGTTTTAAGAACCAAATACGACTAACAATAAGTGGACGAATTTTAATTGGGTTTAATTGTAATTCTGTTGTAAATTCTAATCCCAAAAGTTTTTGAATTCAAATTTAATTTGCTTTGAAATTCATTGAAAATGTTTTCGAACTTGCAAATAAACTTTTGTCATGTGCGGAATTTTAAAGGCAATGAGGTTTGAGGCGGAGGGGCAGTGAATCAAAGACAAAGACAGCTGACGTATTTAGTACAAAAATAGCAACTGCTACTACAATAATGAACTAAAACGTTCGTGCAGACGTTTTGTGCGTAGCAAACAAAAACGGTTTTGTCCATACGTTAACGCAGGGGTGCCCAACTAGTTCACTCTCGCGGTCACAAACGTAAAATTTCTGCGGTGAAATGGTCACAAACATTTTTTGACTCATCAAAGACGTAAAATTACAGGGTGCACGCCCGCCACCTAACCTATCCCTTCCCCGCAAAACGGCAAAATGGTTTTATAATTATGACGAGCAATAAAAATACAAAAAAATGCATATGAATATTCGCCAATATTTAATGGATAATTTTGTTTTTCTCTATCAAGTTTCGGCGGAATGATAATAATTAACGCCTTAATAATAATTGAAGCTGTTCTGCAAGCACATTTGTGTCTGCATATCGGCAATATCGGCGCAAAATGAAAAGTCCAACCGGCGCTCGGTGCTTACAGCCGGAAGCGTGATGCATGGATTTCTGAAGGGTTTTCACTGTGTGATTAAAGAGTTTATATCATTCCCACGCAATTCATATTGTGGCAGGGGGAAATTTGTCAATTTCCGACGTTTCTACGGGGAAATTGCAACACCGGTAAAACTTCGTATTTTTGGCGTAATTTACCCCAAAGCAGCGCAGTTTTTCCGCCTCTTTGAAAGCGTAGTGAAAACACACGGAAACGTACACGGCCCCAGCAACCACTAGAGCCAACATTTCGCTAAACGCAAAGAAACGTAATCTATAAATTTAAATTCTCGCTAAATTTAAAGATGCGCCGCGGTTATTCCAACTTCCAGCACCGCTTGTGTTCACGTACAACGTACACGCTTGTCTTCCTTGTACGTCAAATCAAGTGTATACACTTGATTTTAAGTACAAGGAAACATTAAAATGCTTTTTAGTGTTTGAATTGGCGTTAAAATCAATTTAACGCTTGCCTTTGTGCTTGTGCTTACGGACTAAAATATCTAACCCGGGAAATTAATAATGAAAATGACTCAGCACGGAATTTTTTTGAAAGGAAATTCACCCAGAGATAATTTTGTGTGGCGCGCAGTTTCTCGGCGGGATCACTTTGAATTTAAAAGGTAGGAAAAGTGTGATGTTTCTGCGCATTTTAAATTTTAAACAATTAGCACGAAACATATGTATATTTTTCGGCAAACCAGATGCTCAGTAACATTTCCATAAAAAACAGTCGGTCTGAGCGCTGTTTTCAGCTGCATTAACTGCGCAATGAAATTCGGCAGCTAAAATACGCGGCGCCAGCGGAGCTAACCTATCATATACCTAGCACCACCGATCCAACTTTTCACAACGCGCTCGCAGTGATTTCCGCAGGCAAAGACAGGTACGCTTGAAGGAATTCCTCCACCAGACTCAATTCCATTGTTTGTTATGATGTGCATATTTTATACGTGCTGTATTTGCCCACAATTCACACGTATGTATACATATATAAATTTATTAAATTTATATATAATATATAAATTTCATTCTGCTTTAAAAGCGGCCATTTTTGCCATGGGCCCAAACATGGTCGTGGGCGCACAAAAAACTCTCAGTGGGCTCATTTGTGACCGCGGTCACAGGGTTGGGCACCGCTGCGTTAAAGCAACCGCGAAGGGTTATCAAATTTACAATGACCTCATGACCGGTGGCAGTGGCCTTATACAACCTCGACTGCCCAAGTTCTAGAGGCGTCGTATTTATTCGCACGTTCCCCCTTATATGTACAAAAATTGCTTTATCGCCGGACAACCACTTTTATTCGTAACTTTTTTAAAGTAGATATAATGGTCGAAAATCCGAGTTTTCAATTTCATGCGGTTCCATTTTTTGTTTCAAAGTATTAACATATTAGATGGGCTTAAAGATAATTCGAGCAGCCAACTTCACCTGTGTAAAGATAGCGGGAGGTTCCTAAACTTGTTCACCGGCTTCAGGTTATTGACGAATTTTTTTGCACACAGCCACCCCCTTCAGTGATGGCCGAATGTAAACTACATAGTTTGGCCTGTAGCCGGAGAAACAAAAGACATTGTGCAAGATAAAAATCATGCCAAGGGTAACCCTTATGAGACCCAATTTTCTTATGGCATATAATATGGCAGAAAATTTATTTTCGTATTTCTACCTTCTCGTACTCAACCGTTCTAGTTCTAAGCTAACGAAAGCGAGATATGGAGTAAATCAAAGCGATAAACAAGAAAGATGAGTTCAAAGGAAAGTGCCCGAATTTCTATGCTGTGGAGGCTGACCTCTTAAAGTCCGAATTTCGGGAAACTGGAGAACCTTCAGGACCCTGGAGCATTGCTGAGACCCTGAGCATTTCTATGCTGTGGGGGCTGACCCCTTAAAGTCTGAATTTCGGGAGTTCCTCTGACCAGGACCACTCACTGGCAATGCCCTATCGTGTGTAGTGTTTAAATTTATTGTTTACTAAAATTTCTGTTCGCTGTTTTTACGGTCCCCTGAAACGAAGCGTTTGCTTTTGCATCTTTAATTTATCAACGTAAATTTTTATCGCATGCATCCCCTTCTTTTTGCGTATCATACTTATCTGTCCATTTTAATTATATGTACACTCTTTTTGTATGCATTTTGTCCTTTTTGTGTATCTCCGATGACCTCTCATATATATGTATTATGTATCTACCCACAGGGTGTTGCTAATCCAGTGTTTTAATCACGGATTAGCAATACCTGAATCCGTAAACCCGGGATTACGGATTATGTTACCCGAGAATGTAAATCCCAGTACAACAAAATTATTTATTTAGTCCCGATCCCAATCCAGAGATTTTGGTAAAATGAAATAATCGGTAATCCCTAAAAATTTCAACGTGGCATTACGGATTATTAGTTTTAAATTTAAGTGATTACGTATATTATGGAATTTATATGTATATATATATATATATATATATATATATTCGGGTAGGTATACATATCGTCGTTTAAGTGTCAAAGTTGACCAAGTTTGTTTTATCTTAAATGCAAACCTGACTAACGGAGTTTTTCTGAAGGAATTCAAAGTTCAAAGTTGACCAAGTGCACCAATGCGTTCAGGCATTGGTACACTTGGTCAACTTTGACACTTACACGACGATATGTTATATTATATGAATACCATTACGTCATTTAGGTTTACTCAAGGGGTACCTATCTGTCGGGTATCGTTTCCAAAGTACCCGGGAGGAGCTATCTTGGGAGGAATCCTAACGTAAGATAAGAGGACGATTTGGCATCCCAACCAAGAGAATGCTTTCAAGTGTTTCAAGTCCAACGCGTTTAGCTGGGATAGTTCAAAATACACATACGGCATACGGAAGTTGCTCATTAGATCCTTGGAATCCTATGACGTTGAGCTTTCAGAATCGGTAAACTGTCCCTGTTTGTTCACAAGTTACAGCAAGCGAAAACGCGAACAAGTTTCGATGCTATTTAAATTGAACTTTAACATTACTGAGTGTACCTGAAATTTTTTAAAACATTTTTAAAAACAAACGTGCAATTTCAATGGATAGTATAGGGCGAGCATTTGCTGGCTTACGAATATAGCCAAAAGCTGGCCGCAAGACTTTCTAGCAGAATTTTAGTAAAATGTCGTCATTGACCCGATAATCGCACTATATAATATAATTTAATTCAGTGTATACCCACAAGCTACGTCAAAATATGGTAGTCTTTCTTGATTCCACGAGAATGATGAGATAAGATCATAATCATTATAATCATACATTCATAAATAAATATTTTGCACACACTCTGTTGACAATGACAACATGACAAGCTTTAGAATTGGCTACCGCCAATACCTGCTGCAAGCGTGTAATAAATGGTTGGACAGGTTAAAAATAAGCACCTTTCTCCAATCGTGAATTGACTTGAAATAATACCCATGTGGCTTTGAAATTAGTTAAATTAGTTTTTCAGTCTAGGAAAATGAGGGCCAAAGACTGTAATTCCATAATATCCAGATTTTATACCCATACTCATTGTGAAGACTTGATTGGGAGCAGTTGAGCAATTATTGGGTATACCTATATGATTACTGGTTAATTTAGGGAATAAGTTGGCCTTTGGCGTCATCGTTTTGAGTTGCTCCAGGTTGGGATGACAAAGAGAAAGTGGAGAAAGTGAGACAGGTGAGACAGTGAGAAAGAGACTGGCTGTGGCTGGGAGCTCGGCCTTTGTGGAAGCACCACTAGATGTAGGAACTTCCCTCCTCCTTCGTCCTTCCACTCCACTCTATGTCCCATATAGGTAAAGCACATTATAGGCCGAGCTTCAAGACGAGAACGAGAGAAGGACCAGAGTACAAGAGAAAGAAAGAGAAGTAATAATAGAAACAGAAAAAAGAAGACGTCCTCAACTCGTCCATCGTCATCGTCACTTCTCTCTGCAAACAATTTTTTCTTCCTCCGCAATCAAGACCAAGTCTCACGTTTCACAGTAAAAGTCAATACGGAAAGGATAATCGCATATCGCATATCTTTTGGTATCTTACTTGTATTATCACATCGCAGGAAGAATAAATCGAAGGGAAAGATAAACTACGGATAGTGTTTGTAGATATGGTGACCTATGATGCACTTGGTGTTTATTAGTTTAGACACGAATCGCTTATATTGATGGTTGCTCCGGAATGACAGTATATTTCCAAGAGACAGTTCCTTCGTCATATTTTTCTTCCTTTCGTGACACGCGAACGAGAAAATGAACGTAGGTATACTTACGAGAAGTAATTGAAAAAGTCACTGTTTTCGCAGTCAAGTCAGTGTGCACGACAGTGTGGAAGCTGTAGAATATAGAACTCTGAAATGGAAGTCGGTGGAACTACTTTACAAATTAAATGTTGGTAAAGTCGCATTAGTGTGTACATTTAAGGAGGAGTGAAGTGTATCGGTTGAACTGCTCATATACCAAGACACAAGGGACCACGTCAATCAATTGGCTGGATCTTTGGTTTTGATTTTAGCGAATTCTTGCTGTTCTGATAGGTATGCATTTCTGTGGGTTTTATGTTAACATTGCAAAATCTGCCTAGTTCATTTGCGCCTGGAAGTTAGGTTACCCGTCCGGGTTTATCATTTCCTACAAGTATTTTATTCGTCATGTGTGTCAAGGTCGAGTTTAAAATCAAAACATTTTTTCTTTGAACCTGTATAGGTATGAGTAATCCGGGAAAGAAACGTTCCTATGGTGTTCTTCTTAATGACGTGGAAATGAAAGAAAGGGGCAATCGTTTTTTTGCTGCCAGGAAGTACGAAGAAGCCTGGCAGTGTTACACTGACGCCATATCGAAAAATCCCTCGAATCCCCAATATTACACGAATAGAGCATTGACTGGTCTCAGGTGAGCTTCGTAATTGAAATAAGTGGTAAAAAAATAAATAAATACATCGTGTAGTAGTAATAATCTTTATTAGAGTGTCAAAGGGGACAATATAAAAAATACTCGATTTGACCCTGGATGATTTCAAAAAGAATTCATTCCATTTACCGTAGACATAGGTATACATAAAGAAAAGACCTAACCAAATCATTAACCTAAACATTCAATAGGAACAGTCTTGTGTTATTTCATAATATTATCATCCGCACTTGCATTTAGCAGATACCACAGGAACTCCTTAATGAATGTACCGTTTTTGCAGGAATAGTCGTATGTATATACATATTATAAACAAATAAACAAAGAAAAATAGCCTTGCGGTTTACATTTGTATATACTTGTGGTATTGCATCCCCGTGCCTTGGATTGAATTCAAAACACACCTTTCCCATGGACTAATGCGAAGACCATCATGGTGGGATGTGGGATGAACAAAGTTTAGCAATATTTAAAAGTAGCAGAGTGTGTGCAAGTATGTAGAAGTAAGTTATCAATTTTGAATTGGATAGTTTGTAACATGTGGATCTTTTGAACAGATTAAATCGATTCGCAGAAGTAATAGCTGACTGCCGGACAGCTCTCGAACTGGATTCTGTATGTGTTAAAGCGCATTTCTTTTTGGGTCAAGCCATGTGTGAAACCGATAATTTGGATGATGGTGTTAAACATCTTCAGAGGGCAATTGATTTAGCGAAAGAGCAACGGTAAGATACTTTGCACTTTCGACCATTTCGAATGGCAGTATGTTGGGGGATAAGTGAAATAATACTTCAAGCGCACTATCGATCTTCACTGATTCATTCCGTTTGACGTACATTTTAGATTGAACTATGGTGACGAAATGACACAAACCCTTCGCAACTGGCGCAAACGGCGTTTCTCTATTCAAGAGGAAAAGCGACTGTCAGAAGAATTAGAGTTACAAGGATATTTATCTCGACTTATTAGGGAAGATCGCGACCGCAAGGTAAATATTGACACGTACTTTTGTGTCTTCGTTTGATTTAGTTTAACTTCATCAGACCCATAGTTCCTTCTGCGAAGGTTGAACGCAAGGAAGCACTGACATAATTGTTATATTTATGAGGTTCCGCGAAGCCTAAACTAGAGTTTATTTCAATTATGCTCTTCATTTTCACAGCTGGAAGATATCAAAGAAAAATGCATGCAAACAAGCGGAACCGATCCCATGACTCCAGAAGTACAAGAAAAATATAAAGCAGTAGAACAATTTGCCGACCAGTGCATGTCTGATTTAAACAGCATGTTTGCTTCCCTCGATGACCGACGTAGGGTAAGGATGCAGAATTGATGTGAGAATCGTCAATGGTGGTGAAGCTAGTATACTTTTCTCATGCTGGCATTTTTATTTTGTAGAAACGGGAAATACCTGATTATTTATGCGGAAAAATTTCTTTCGAAATATTACGAGACCCTGTCGTAACCCCAAGCGGCATTACATATGAAAGGAAGGATATAGAAGTAAGTTTCGACATGGGATTAAAACATAACTTTATGCTATGAGTTATTACATGTACGGAAAACTATATTAACACCTGTTTGTTGTAACAGGAGCACTTAATGCGTGTAGGTCACTTCGATCCTATTACACGTACAAATCTAACCGCGGTAAGTTTTTAAATATTAATGTCTCAGAGAGTTTGTTTACGAGGTGTGTATGCATTATGTAAAATACGCATACTTCCATATGTATGTATATTGAGTACAAATCAGTGTTTCTGAAGTATACATATTTTTTGCAAGTATTTTACCAGTTTGTGTTCCATACAGGATCAACTAATCCCTAATTACGCAATGAAAGAAGTTGTAGACGCTTTCTTATCGGAGAATGAATGGGCACTGGACTTCTGAGTTTAATCGGATGCTTTTTTGCAGCACACCGTGTACTCCATGTACTTTATTTGTATGTATATTTCTTGTTTTAGCTTTACTTTGTGCTGATTTTGTGTAAAATTTGCCCTGTTGTTGGATACTGAACATGTAATAAAACTAATACCGGCGATTTAGCGAAAGTATGTACATACATTGTAGCTGCTACGGATGACTTATAATTTATTACTCGTGTTTCTGTACAGTACAATTATACATGCGTCCTACAATTCCGCCGACAACATCTCTGCCCTTACTAACTCCGTTGTCATAATGCCGCGGACCATTTTTCCGCAACATGGGATATAATTCTGTGAATACTATTTCAAAACTTAGTCCTTGATCCAGTAATCTGGGGTTATTTAATTCCAACACTGTATTGTTTAACAAAGTAATCCGTGAAATTAATTCGAACGACCAGCATACGTTCATCAGTCATAATCCAAGAAATGATATTTTTAGAAATAATCCCGAGATCAACCCCAATCCTTGTCTCGGTACTAATTCCAAACGTTAATCCAGAGTTTAAATCCCGGATTATCACGGCCTGCCTTAACTATAAAACGGGCTACTGGGTAACACAACCTGGGACATGAACATGAGTAATCTCTGCTCCATGATTGAAACATTGCTGTAGCAACAGCGTTTGTATTGTATCATGGCAGATTGCAGCGTCTTATTGTCGGTTAGATAATTCATTGCTTGTGCCGTATTACATGGATGTACAGTATACATACATGGCCAAACAGAGTTACCGTCTTTTTTGGGCAGGCTTGCATGAACGCAATTATGGCAACGGAATTATTGTAGCTGTAGTCTGTGGGAGTTATTATTGTTTGCCGAAGTACGTCCGGACCTGCGGACGCCGGACAGATACCATGCTCACTGCTCCCAGCCGGACACAAAAATGCACAGATATATTTATATATGTACATGTATTATTATGACGCTTAAACCATACTAAATAAGCTCCGGAGCTATCTACATTTTTACATAATTATTGTACATATGTTGTACGAGCCAGCAGCAAATATTACCGGAACTGGCGGAGCTATCGTAAAAAGTACCGGAACTATCTCCTGTGCGCTCTGGCTTCGTTTAATCCCGGGGGGGGGACATATTTTTACAACCATATTTTATTATTTACTCGGTTGGTATCCTTAGAACAATAATACTCCTAAAAAGCAAAAGTTGCGGGCCCTCCAAAAATGTACCTGGGCTCCATTGATGTACACACTGCTTCAATGTGCAATAAATAAACCAGTTGGGCTTCTCCCTGTTAGTATCTCTCGAAGATAAGTTCCTTCCTGCTCTGATAAGAACAAGACAATACATTTCACGGATTTCACTTACAAACTTTTTGTATTTAACAAATCATAATGCGTAGAAATGAGACAAAATGAAATCCTCTTTCTTTATAAAAATTTTGCTTTTATGGAACGGACTTCAAACTTCACGATGTACTGCTTGAATAGTATGGCAACGGCTAAACCTTCTAGGAAGAGGAGTAATTAAAACTAATTAAATGGCGCGTTTCGTTAAAAAAGATTTTTTTCAATGAAAACATTTATTGTGGACACTCCATTTGGTTTATTAGGGCAATATGCAACAGTCAGTCACCATTTTGAACAGGATGCAATTTTACTTTTTGCAATATCAGACGCAGTGAATGATTCCTGCATATTTCTTACTCGTTGTCTTTATATACCTATACATATAATATATGATCGGGAAATCGGACCTACTGGTACAATCATTTATTATTAAATTATTCACACAATTGGCCATAGCTAAAAAGCCAGGATATTTTCCCAAGCTCACGCAATTTGTTCCCTATGAGCAAGCAAGTAGATCGGTGGTTGTAACAGGCCAAATGAATGATTATAATTTACAATTGATTACAAATAAATAATGAATGATTATAATAACAGGCCAAAGGAAGCTGATAATATTATCATGGACTTTAATGTGAAAATGTACATTTTAATCAGCCTTACCACCTTTGGTAATGATAATTAATAATGACCTAATGTTTTAAAGAAGACATTGCAGGTAAAAAAACTTGTGCTTGCAACTATTTTTACATTTTTCAAGGCTTACGTTGCATAAGTGTGTACCACCAACTACCAACTTATGGTAAATTAATTGTACGTTGTATGCGAATACTAATGCATTGAATAGCAGCATCCACAACTGTATAATGCCGTTCGTAGTTCCTGATTTGCGAGCTGCAACGGTGTTGGAAATCGACTACTTAACTGAATTGGTGTAGAAAGTTTTGTTTTTACACAAGGTGAGGTACATAATACAGGTGCACGAACAGTTCATTACAAATTGTTTGAAGGACACCCAGCACAATTGTACATAATGGTTTTCTGAATTCATAACTTGGCCTTTGGAGGAAGGGTTATTTCTTCAACAAGGCCACCCCAGTGTAGACGATACAACCCCTGTCGCCACTGAATGTTTTGAGAAAACAGAGCATGTATAAACAGAAATGGTGCAGTCGTTTCACGGAATAGCCACGCCAAGACGAACTCGAACTTAGTAAATGGCATGGATCCATTCTGTACATATGAAACGTATTCCATTAGTTTACATTTATAAAATCTCATAATCTTTTAATGTAGTTGAGCAAATAACAACATGGGCAAGTTTCAGCTTTGCAGTTTGTATAGAGAAACTACTTACATTAAAAAGGTTAACTATCAGAGATTGGGCCCTAACATCTTAGTGTTACAATTCACAAACTTAGACTCGCCAATTATGCGAATGGCGCTACAGGCCCGAATAAACTAATCAGCTTTGAAAAAAGTATCACCAGTAAAACCAATTTACAAAACAAAGCATCCTGAAACAAGGCCGTCGCCACTTGAAATTTTATTAACACTGCCACTAACGTTCATACTAGTTAAATTTAAATATATGTACATTATACATATTTACTTAAAACAGTGACTTTCAAATTACCTGTACGGAACGAAGGAGAAACCAATCAATGATGCACCAAATGAGCAAGTGAACAAGAAAGACAACGATAGGATCCCACTTAAACAGAACGCGTGTAGCAAAGGCGGCACATATTCCCAACATCATGCATTCTGTAAATGGTTCCAGAATTATCGTGGGAGGGACCATGGCAAAACGCAGTTTCGCCCACCTGGTAATACCACGTAACACGAAAAATTCGAATGTTTACATTTATATATGCATACGTACGAACAAACTTTAGTTTATTCTCACAATCAAAGGCAAACAACATTGAAGCACATTAAAGGTTGCTGTACAATAAAACAAAAATAACCGCGCACCTTGAAATTCGAGATTGAAAGGAGGCAATATCACAGAATCCCGAGTTCTGCCAAGCAGGCTGACTAGATATAGATATTTTCCAACCCCTGTCTGTTATTGACTTCGCAAAGAAATAATCTTCTGCCAAGTAACAGCCAAAAGCTTTGATACCCCCACTCTAAAGGAATAAAAAAAGCATAGTCCTGTAAGTTTTAGGTTTTAGAAAACCAGAGAAAAGAGTGTGTATGCGTGCAACATACACACAATCAAGTAACATAAGCTTTAAATGTTTGAAATCTGTAAATTTTCTAACATCATCCAAGAGGTTTTTTCGCATTAGAGCTGACATGCCAGTCGGACAGTTGATACCTACGCAGTCGGCAGTAAGGTATATTCGAGCATGGGAAGTTCCGAAATATACCTGCAACCATTAAATATATTGATATTTGGTCAACATTATAGGTGAATTCTAGTCTAGTACACAATTTTTAAAAACCGACTGCAGAGAAATCCTTCTTCAAACCAAAATATTTTTAACGAAGAGAAAGGAAAAAGAAAAGAAAACTGAATACTGAAAACTGATAAATCCCCGGAGCTTTCAATCTCTGGTTTAACAGAATAGCAAACGGGCTATTTACAACGTAGGTACTTAACTACTTACCTTTTCTATAATAGCAGCAAATCCAGTTCGGTCACACACAAAAGGCATCTGATGCACAAGACCGACGTTCTCCCCCATGAATGAAACCATGTCCATAACTGTGTCATCTTTCACTAAAGTAAAGTTACAGATTACATTAAACTAGAGTTTAAATGTTGCTAGACTGTACAGTAACGTCTCAATAAACATGCATTACTTCGGATTCCGCTGTCCGAGATCAACACTAGTTCGTGCTTGGCAGCATCATACGCAGGTTGCATATTGTTTATTTTCGGATTGATGCCAACTTTTTCTCCTTCTAAACAACGCCAGCACAAAAACGTCATAAACTAATCAAGTAATGACTAATAACACGGGTACCTTCATAAGAAGCAAATACATACCCATCCATAGCTTGGCGTCTACTTGAGGGTACTTATCTATTAATTCTTCAACTACATTTATTGCTGGGTCCGCTTTATCTTGAACACAAAAAAGCAGTTCAAACTGAAAAAACAACAAATTTTCACGCATTTAAAACTCTGCAAAAAAGGTCGTGCCAACTGTCTCTAAAATACGTTTGTACAATATAAAATGAAAACCTTCGGATAATTCGAAGAGAAAAATGTCTCCAAATTGGAATGTAGATTTGGGTCTACTCCCACTAATGGCTTAATTATGGAAACACCAGGTAAAGGAACTTCTGGGTCGATGAATTTGTTAACCTTTTTATTTAACTTCCAGTGACTATTAAAACACACGAATTAGACACGTCATTAATGTAATATCTCCCGAGTAAATAGCACACGATGGAAACAGTCAAGTATAATTTAGTGAGCAACATGAATGACGCTTACCTCCAAAAAAAGGCTATCAAGTGAACACACCACATGCCACACCAAAAGACAAAGAAAAACACCGCGAATCCGTGAATGGTGTACACTAGTGTTGACATTGCAAGATATTGACAACGTAATTATTGTTGAATTGAAATTATACGGGAGACATTGGGATCACAAATTAGTGTTTCAATCACGCCGCGAAAACTGGAGGGCCACCTCTATAACAAAAGGCTTCTGTGTTGTTTTACAAAAATTACAAGTCTGCTGCCAATGTTTTACAAAAATTACAAGTCTGCTGCCAATGTTTGTCAAAAATTTTGGTTGTTCCAACTTCGAATATTATCTGGTCCCGGCATCATGAAATGCTCGTCCTTCCTAAAATCTATAGTGAAGTGAAGAAGCCTTGGGACAGGACGGTGTGTAGATGTAGAGTTTTAGGTTATAGAGTGTAGATACAGGTTAGTAGTGGCTAGTTGGCTAGTATCATTATTTTGACTCTAAAAAGTATAAATATATATACATTATATATAAACTAGCCACCTTATCCACTATAAGCTGTTGAGAATGAAGCTCCAAATCTGCAACCCCAGTATTGGAAGAGTTGGACCGTATAACGCAAGTCACTTCTCACCGTACTTCTCACTTCCTTCAAGATTTTGATTCAAACTTTTCCTATTTCAATCCACGCCTCAATTAAAGCAAAAACTCAGCTCTAGGGAGTTACACGCACTTGAGTCAATTTGTGAGGCATTTGTGTGAGTCAGAGGTTGAGTGGACCAAACAATAACAATTCTTCCTTGGTTGTTCACTGAAGGATTCCTAACAATTCTGCTCTGATGACGACGAGATTTTCCTGCGGGTTTGGATTATTACGAGAAGACAAGGACAGAGATGACTCACTGTCACGTATTGCTTTGGGGAGTGTTGGGCGGCTGGGCCAGAGTGTGGTCATGGTCAGTCTCCGTCTCCGTCTCCAGCAGTAGCAGGAGCAATAGCTCCTTGGCAGTGCTTTCGAATCATGGAATAAAAAAAAACTGGAAATGGCAATGGAATTATTTGATTATGGTATCTATGTAGAGAAAATATGAGAGGAAAAGGCGAAAGGGCGAATAGGCGGAAAGTGACAAGGTGGGAAGGTGGAAGTTTTTAACGAACCCGCACAACAAGGCCAAGCGGATTACGCCGGTGCAGAAGACGCCTGTCTCCACCAAAACTCACTTCCACAACTTCCCCTCTTCCTCTCTCTCTCTCTCTCTCTCTCTCTCTCTCTTCTCTCTTGCAGACTGGTAGTAGTGCTCATAGTCCCATTCACAATTCTCAGTATACTGAGCAGAGCAGCAAAAACATTAATATACCGTGTCGTTACATACACTACTTAACTACATACGTACACATATACACGCTTCTACATATGATTCCATGCATGCCCTATATTACAGCCTATATACTACATACACCTCGTTCATATACTTATACGCATGGACACAAATAACACAAACGACATAAAGCACTAGTACATACATATGCATTTGTCTTCATACCAAAGCATAATTCTGGCAGAAATCAAATACCCCAAAATCGAAGTAGTTCCAGTGAACTGTGAACATTTGGCTTACCTGAAGGGAATCGTGGTGTGGTGTCTTCCGTATACAAGTGTCGTGGAAAGGCTGGATACATTTATTTGATTGTCAATTGATCGCTCTAGCTGGAGAGTCACTCCATACTGACAAGTAAGGTACGCCACATGTAAAACACGTTTGGAGCTGATATTTTTTTCACAGATGCACCACCTTGGGTAATCAC
>JAQGBT010004264.1:0-17033 GCA_034698585.1 Disparrhopalites patrizii | reverse complement strand
AACTATGGACATATTTGTGTTCCAAATCTTTGAAGAAATCCAGGAAACTACCCCGAATCTGGTTGGCATCCATCCTGGGATCTTTGATAATTTACTGATTCACTTTGTTTATCACATGAAAAATAGAAAAATCCTTCCCATAAAATATGAAATTACTACAACTCAGTCAGCTGTTGCTGTTCAAAGTACCAGCACGATATTGAGACAAGTGCACCAAGATACTCCAAAGTATAATTGTAAAAAATAAAAGTAGGTACTAGGTTACACCTTTTACTTTTTTTCTTCACTAATAAAATCAAAATCTAAATCTAAAAGCATTCTATACCAACAATTTGATCGAGTAGCTGGGTACAATATTTGAATTTGAAGGGAACTGCTGAATTACATGTGCTTGTTGAAAGTCATTGGTAAAAAGTGAAAGGTATATAATGCCCAGAAAAACAAATAAAATATGCCGAAGCCGAAAATGCGCTTTTTTGTAATTTGGGTGAAAGTTGAAACTGCCCAACTTTTTTAGATAATAAAAAAAACGTCAGAAGAACCATTGAAAAATAGATTCTATGGTTAAATGCAAAAATAGCTAGAAAAAATGCGTCCCCCATGCAAACAACAAAAAAAAAACGTTTGCCCTTGCTCCAAACGCTGTTGAAAAACAGCTGGAACGAGAAATATAAACAAAAAAAATTATGTGCGGATTCACAATTAATTTTTTGTAGAAGGTTAAAATTAACATGGGGTACAAACTCTCATTTAAATCTGGACTAAATCGCATTTACTGGAAGGGAAAAAAACTATAATTTATACAAAAGGTGATTTCCCCCTTTGTTTCCACGTGTAAATGGAATGACACTGGCCCCGTGATTTTCAGGGGAATACATAATGTACATGTAGCTTTAGGAGGAAAATCTATTCTAAAATTAGTTTTTTGTAGTGGCAAGGGCCTATTCATCATTTTTTAATGAGGAAATTTACACCTTATCAAACTGTTACGTCAATATTGTCTATAGGAATTGGTGGGGACAGATAAATTAAAGATGGCTAGATAGAGATGTTAAATTTGTTTTTTTTTTAAATATATTTGTAAAAATGTCCTAATAAATCCTTCATTCTTTTGCTGAAATTTTTTAAAGTCTCCATTGTTTGTATTTTTACTTTCCCCGTGAACGGATTCTGTGTTAAATTAAAATTATGTACCATGTTCTAAATTCTGGGTTTGGTATAAAATGCGTTAAAAGTTATGAAAATGTTTATTTTTTTATCAATTATTTGATTTTGTAAATCAAAGTTTTCGTAATTCAACTTTCACTGTTCAAATGCTGGTTTTAAATGCTTTTTTTAACGTCTATGAATTGCCAATTTTTAAGTTTACCTAGTAATTTAATGCATTTTTTCGATGCTGGCGTGCTAATATTTTTGTATTCATTCATCATCTACACATTGTTATAGCTGTGACTTTTCGAACTAGTAAATATCTAACTAGCTCAAGTAATTAGGAAAATAAATACAAAAACCTAAGTAATTATAAAAACAAATAGAGAAGCTTCTGCAATTATACAAATAAATAAAAAACGCTTAAAAATACGTATACTAAACTAAATTTAACTTCATATGTAGCTCAGATCTTATTTGTTAACTGATTTAATTTTTGTGGGTAAACATTTCGAATGTCCGCAAAACTTATTCGAAACCTGTAAGATTTATTCCATCATTATTTTGCTGAGATGGCTATATTTGCTATTTGACGTAAGCACTCATTAATTTCGGACATTAAAAATACATGCCAAAAGTGCATAAACAGTTCATTGTGGAGAGAATTCTTGCAAAAAAAAAAGTGTATTAAACCCTGATCGTGTTGACATATAGATAAATGGAGATGAAAGCCGCTTTTTTTGACAGCCATAAGCCGTGTTTTTGTCGTTACATGTAATATGTACAAAAACAACAGATAAATGCATATCTTTAAATGTGTGGAAGAACCACTACTTTTTTTTGATTTGATCCTGTTGTTAACTGACTTTTATACAATCAACAGCATTTTTTTCCGCCCGTATTTTCACTTGATGCGCTCTTTTGCTGTAAGGAAAAATAGAAAGGACAGCAAAATACTAGTAAATGGTTGTAATGTGTTGTAGGAACTTAACATCAAGAGTCTGGGAGCACCCTGCATTACATGGTTTACAAGGGATTCATTAAATGCAACTGATTTTTACAACTTGTCGAAGCTTTCTAATGAATAAATTATGAGATGAGAGCAGAGAGAAAGAGAGAGAGAGAGAGAGAGAGAAGTACATCATGAATTTGAATTTGTCCTTCTTTTGATGTCCGACTCACTAATAATCGTCATTATGGTCGTAGTATAAAGCATGGGCTTTGGACATAATACTTTTTTATATGTATAATTAATAAATAAGTACCTATATTATATATTTACATAAATATTTATTATATATGTATATATTACAGACTCTCCCCAACTCCCTCTCATCTCAAACCTCTCCTCTTGCACAAAAAAAAACGCTCCAGATGAGAGGAAAGGATTGTGTTTGGGAGACCTTTTGTGTGCTGAACATTGACATATTCTTCATATGTATTATTATTAGTATGATTTCATTAAATATTTAATACACTTCACTACTTACTATCTCTATCATTCTCTATAGTCGTAGTACATTTTACGAATCATGCACGAGAACAGATGTGTGTGTGTGCTTCAGTTTTTTATTTGGGATTTTTTAGAGAACTTATAAGAACAACAATTTGCACGCTTTTCAGTTGCAACGGCAGCGTGATGCATTTGTGAAGGGGTCGAAAAAATATTTTTTTCAGTGTATTTTTATTTCATTTGGTAAAAAAATAATAGATATTTCCTTTTGCTAAGGCATATTGTCATATATTACAGTCTTTGTACTCTCGCTCATTCTACGTTTACAGTTGTCAAGTTGTGTCGGTTCCAAATCTCTCAAGTCATTTGGAGAAGTTACGGTCTTATTACATTATCTGAGTGCGTGCTTCGTCATTAAAAAAATATTTTTTGTTTTGTACTTTTAGAAGTACAAAACAGCAGGCCTTTTATGCAATGTTTGTGTTTGGAAACAAGGATATATTATTATATTATGGGGGAAAAGTACTGGTCCATGTTGTAATAAAATAGCTCCAAGCATCAGGGAGACAATTATCCTAATAAATATTGTAGCCCTGATAATTGTTTTCCAAATAATTTATGCAATGGTCAAGGTACGACATCCACATCGGTATTCGAATTCAAATTGGAATTATAGTCATATTTCACAGTGTTTTAATCCGAATTAGTATCCGTATTTTTGTTACAATAATATGTATTGCAATTGGAATTTACAATTACAAATTCATCCGAAATTCAAGTTCGTATTCAAAACTTGACATGTAAATTTCGACACTTAATTGGTATTCGAAAATGCCTTTATTATGTTGCTACTTCCCGCGCTCGAACAGGTTTTTTTTTGGAAAATCAGAGTATTTTTTTTGTAATTGATAGTAATATAATTATTCCTTCGGTAAAAACTTTGATTTTTACGAAATAAGAGCTTGCGAAGTCAATTTATAATTTTATTTATTGATTTTTGCGTTTATTTCAGGCTATAAATTATGTCAGATTACATTATAAACAAATTTTAAAAAAGTATTCAAAAAGTGTTTGCAAATGTATTCATATGTCGGAGTATTTGAATAAAATTGTATAGAAATTAGACTTTATATTTTAGATATCCGAAATTTTTGTATTTATAATTCGGAAAAGCACGTATTTGAATTTGAATTTACATTTTTTCGGATGTCATTCCTTGCAACGTTATTACCAAATGGCTCAAGACAAATAAAAATAATTAAATAGTTGGCTAAATAAGCACAAAACGCTCCTGAATTCTTCCTAATTAACCTAATTTATTGTAATATCCCGATGTATTCAAGAAGAACATTGTAAGTAAACCTCCAGTTAACAAAAGGTAGATATACTATTTTCAGAAACTTGACCCAAGCCAAAGAAAACATCCGGCCATGGATTAGGCCTACATACTTAAAGTAAAAATTACTGATAACTTTCGCTGTCAAATGGAAAGCATAATTATTTCAAAAACGTCGTAACTAAATCAATCAGAGAAAAATTTGTTATCTCAGTTTAGGGTGTAAAATCCAAAAGCCTTTGTACTTTGTGATGATAATAAAAGGCGGAATTCCGCAATTCTGACGGACCTTAGTTTTTTTTAATTTATCAATTATGTCAGAAAAATTTGCCCTCTTTGACAGTTCCTGCACACCTCCTTTGTCCTTTGTGAGTAGTTTGATAATGTACTGCTAAATTATCATTGGCGCATTTTGCATTCGACCTCATGGAAAAATAAGTCAATAAAAACAGACAGAAAGAGGGACAGAGATGATTACAAGAGCCTACGTAAAAGCATGGGAAACCAAATAGGATTTTACGCCTACCCCACAGTCGAACTCATTTATAAATTGTTTTTCACCGCTTTTATATCTTGTAAAATCACCTAAAGTTGATTGAAAAATGTAAGAGTTTTACATACCAAAAACGTTGTTTCACATTCCAATAAAAAATATTAAATTTTTGACAGCACTGACAGTAGGCTAAAACAAGCAGTATGTTTCTGGGCTTATCCCGCCAAAACACATTTGTTTTGTTTGAAACCTTGCGCAAGGGAATCCAAAAATAAGCCAGATAATTTTGATTGACTTTTGTTGTTTTTTCCTCTCCTGGAAAAATGTTGTAACCATACTGAGCTGAGATTATGAGATTTTTGGAATACCTTAGCCCTCCTTGACGTTTTTACAAGATTGCTCATAAAATTTGAGATGTAAACAATTGTTCTTTCTTTTTTGTTTCCAGGGATAAACTAAATTAAATTAAAAGAATTAATTTGGTTAAAAAACCTTAAATTTTGAACTTGGAAAACGGTCATATTTGGACAATTTTTGTTCATCACATTATGACACTTCTCCATTAGAATCACACTAAAATTTACCATAAAATACATGCTATGTATACTTCAACTATTTTTCCACGTTACAAGTTCGGCTGTGGGGTGTGTGTCCTATTTGATACCCCATAATATATTGAAGATCCGTGGCTCTATCCCCCCAAGTAATTTTCCTGAGTTTGTCTATCATGCGTTAACACCCTGATAAAATATCACTGAAATAAAAAAAACAAACTGCAGAAATGTAGTCCATATATCCCCATGTAAAATACATTTTATAAATTACTTATGTGTTCATTTATGTACATCCGGCCAAATCCGATTTATTAATACCGATAATTATCATCTTAGCCCGTTTCATTAATCCCAGTCATCTTTTATTTTATAGAATTATTGCCCCGATTTATTTTTGTCACTACTCAATTGTCTCAAATTATTCAATGTTCCAAAGTATTCGTACATACACATGTTCATTATGAGGAGCATGCACACTTAAATACACTTGTCATCAAATTGTGTGTACAAGAGAACATGTTTCCGTTCAACTGTGTTTGCAATTAAAACAACGCATGCTGTCCAACTGTCATTGTATTAGAACAAGAAGGAGATCAAGATAGAGAAAGAGATAGAGAGCAATTATTAAAGAGAGAATCTTCAGAGAGAGAGAGAGCGAGAAAGAGAGAGAGAGAGAAAGAGAGACAGTGACATACATACTCGGGCGCCCCTTTTTTCTGTTGTTGTTTTAGCACGACAAACACGATGGATGCTCAAAGAGCATTATAGTTATTATTACAAGCATAATTTGAACAAAACACTTGCTTCAGAAAAAAAAAATCATACACGAGAAATGGATGGACCTACACAATCTACGTTTAAAAAAAATTTATTATTCCATCAACAGTGCGTGCTCCCTGTGTGTACGCGAATGTGTGTGAGTACTTGAGCAAAATACGTATACAAACCTCCAATCCGGCCTTTAAGATGACCGTGCAAATCAAAGTAATAGAGAGAGTCCCATATAGTAAGTGTATAAAGCCCATACAAAATGCCATGTGAGAGAGCGTGTGTGTGAGCTTTTTTATGGATTAAATACACTGTTGTTATTGGGGTATTCTCCCCTTTAAAAGTTCTTGATATACGTGCCAATATTTAAAAAAACATTTTCAAGCCAGTAGGAGCTATGCATTTGCCTAGTTACTAGCATCGTAAATGCTTTTGGCTCATTGTCCACAAAAAAAAAAAGGTTGCATTGGGAACTGGAAATCATTTCATATAAGCATGATTGAATGGAAAAGTATTACGTACGTTCATCCGTGTAACGAGTGATCATCGTCGTGCCTTCTCAACTTTTTATAATAACACATAAAAAAAGAAGCTTTTGCATATGTATACGGAACAAATGGATTTCATACTACAAATTTGTATATATTACTATGTAACAAACGACAAGGAAGGAGTTTCCTGGGTTGCTGGTACTATTTAACATGCTTAATACTTTTTTTCTCTCTCTCTGTATCTCTATCCTCTTTTTCTTCTCCCTTTTTCATTTCGTCCTTTACAATTAATTTATAATAAGAAAAATTCTATATTATTTACATCCCCGTCTAGTAGCTGTCCGGTGAAGTTGCAGAAAAATAAAAGTAATTTGCTTCGGGGCTATTTAATATCTAATTCTTTGCTTTCATCACTCTGGAGTCTCTCTCTCTCTCTCTCTCTCTCTCTCTCTCTCTCTCTGTAGGATTCTCTCTCCTCCGTCTCTCACCCTATTTTTCTCCACGCTCTTGCCGACTGGGCAAAACTGGAGATAATAATATGGGGATACTCATTATGAATTAATAATTCAAGCTTCCCATCTCTTCCTCCTTCATCTTCTCCTTGCACTTTACAGATTTATTAGGCGTGTGTATATATGTATATAACTTTCTTTTTTTTTTTGTACATTAATACGTTTATATAGGGGTCAGAAATAAAATGTGAACAGGGGAAAAAAAGGGAAAAGAACATGCATTTAAGGGTGATTATTATGATTTATTCGGACGAGTATGTATTAACAATTACAATGATAATGGAAGCTATTGTTGGGTGGGGGGAGGGGGAGAGAAATAAGAAAAACAATGTAAGTGTGTGTGTGTGCATACGTCAACAAGCTGATATTTCTCCTTCACCTCACCGCCACATAGCCCAGAGGTTGTTGAGAATTCTGGAAGGTATATAATATAATATAGACCAGTCCTACTACGACTACTTGGCTTTCCTACTTGGTATATATTATTTTATGTTATTGAAGCTGGATTATATTATATGGATATGTTTTTGTATTGAATGTATTTTTCTCTCTCCTTCTCTTTTCTTTCTCCTTCTGCCTTTTATATACTTAATAAAGTTGAATGTAATGTACATAATGAAGGGGAAATGGTGATATGAGAGACTTTTTGACTTGAAGTAAATACAATAATGAGTGCGATCAGGGATTTCAACTCACACACACACACACACACACGACTCTCTTGTGTGTTGCTTGATGGTGGTTTTGGTCCATTGTCGTCAGGGACGTTTGTTCATATGTTGTTCAACTTGATGTTGAGGAGAGACTTGTCGTAACACAATCATAATAATACGGCTTTTTTTTTTCTATATCATCATATCCTTCTTTGGTTAAATGCATTCTGTGGGGGCATGGATATTAAATGACGAAGAAATATTATATAGGAAAAAAATATAAGAGAGAAAGAGAAGAACCGGCAGAGCACATGCAGCTCGTCCAAACTTGTACCGTATGACTTTTAAACCTCCAATGAATACTGAGAGGAGAGAAGCTTGGAGCTGGTGCAAGTTTATAAAAGAATTGTTCCTTCTTATCATCTCCAGGACAAACTCAGATGTGTTTACATACAACATCGCCTTTACTATAATAAGAATGTGTCCTTTAATTTTTTTCCCCCCCAATAAGACATTTTTCTCTCTCTCCGTTACCTTACATACATTATGTGCGTGGCCTGGAATGGATTGTGGGAGTCTTTCACCTCACGTGTATTTTATAATCGGTACTTTTACTACTTTCAGGAGTATGTATTATCTTATATTATAAGACAAGAAAAGAGAATTATTACTGTCTTTTATGGGACAGGGGAGTAAAGAAAAGACTCCAGATGAGGATGTGATGGGCGCACTCTTGGGTGATGACATGAGTTAAAATTCAAACGTGTCAGATGGCTGGGTATTCCTTCTCTCTTGGAACCGAAAGAAAATACTAAAACAGTATCTTCCAGTATCTTCATTATCTGTCACCAGCCGTTTCTTTCCCTCACCATGAATACTGTGGACGTGTGCTCAGATGATAACAACTAAAATTATTAATATAAAGAGCGAGTTATATCTCTTAATAAAATCCCAAACATTGAATGGAATCCTTCATGTATAAGATGGTCATTGTCTACTACGAAGGGTAGAGGAGGAGAATTAGGGGGAGGAGGATAAAGGGAGAAATAAAGACAGAGAACCACTATGAAATTGAGGGAGAGAAGCAAATGGAGAGACCAAATCCAGGAGGAAATAAGGGAGGACTGATATTGGAAAGTAGATTTCAGTAGAGAGTGACCAAGAGAGAGAGAGAGAGATGGAGAATAAATAATACTAAATGAAAGAGATACTGGCAGAAAATATGGACAATATACAGCGAAAGAGGGGGCGAGAGAAATAAAGGAAAACGAAGAGAGAGAGAGAAGACAGGGAAAAGGGAGACAGAAAAGGGAAAAAGGAAGCTGAGAAAGAGAGAGAGAAAGAGAGAGAGAGAGAGAGAGAGAGAGAGAGAGAGAGGAAAAAATAAAGAAAAAGAAAGAGAGAGTGAAAAAAAAGAAACAGAGATGGCACACAGCAAGAAAGGAAAGGTAGAAAGGGAAGATAGACAGGGAAGATAGACAGGGAGAGAGAAAAGAGAGAAAGGTGACCGGAAGCGAGAGGAAAAAGGGAGAAAGAGAAAGGAACTCAGGAGAAATAGAGATGGAAAAGAAGAAAAAGAGAAGTAGAGAAAAAAGTACAAAAGAAGTAGAACGAGAGAATTAGAAAGGAACAACAATAAAGAGAGAAATAGAGGGTAATGGAGAAATAGAAGAAAATGGAGAACTATTAGAGAAAAAGGAGAAACAGCGGAAATTGGGGAAATAGAGGGAAAAGGAGAAAGAGATAAATAATGAGGAAAAGGATGAAAGAGAGAATTGAAGAAGACAACGGAGAAAGAGAGAAATTCAGAGGGAAAGAGAGAAATGAAGAGGGAAAGGGGAAAGAGAGAATTTCAGAGGGAAAGGGGAAAGAGAGAAATGAAGAGGGAAAAGGAGAAAGAGAGAAATGAAGAGGAAAAGGGAGAAAGAGAGAAATGAAGAGGAAAAAGGAGAAAGAGAGAAATGAAGAGGAAAAAGGAGAAAGAGAGAAATGAAGAGGAAAAGGAGAAAGAGAGAGAAGTAGAGAGAAGTAGATAGGAAAGCTGAGAAAGAGAGAACTAGAGAGAAGTAGAAAGGAATGCTGAGAAAGAGAGAACTAGAGAGAAGTAAAGTAGGGAAATGGAGACAGATAGGAGTAGAGAGGAAAAAGAGAACCAGAGGAAGGGATGACTTTTATCTCAGCACAAGAATTTCGGTGGTCCCGAAGGCATAAAAAAGGTCATGACGCAGCCCCTAGAAAGATTCTGGACATGATCGGAACTTTAAAAAATTTAAATATGATAAAATCCTGCAGCCCAATACAATGTAGAACGAGTACACCCCATCGTCAAATCCATCCCTTTCTTCCGAGTAAGCTCGGACGTGTCATCCTGAAAAAAGAAGAAGAGAAGGCGTTGTTTTTGTTTTTTGTATGGAGGGAGCCCTCCGAGTCACTGAACATTTTTCTCCCCAAAATGTTTTTTTTATCGGAAATCATAGGACCTTTTAAGAAATGGTCTGATGAGACATTGACGATAAGGATAAGTCTGGTGTCACGTATTTTCTCCTCGGGTCCAACTGCATACATAAAGTCATGGGGAGGACATTCCTTTTCAAGTCAAAGGAGAAACTGGAAGCGTTCCATACAAAACCTAAAGTATATATATATGTACACAGTAAGAAAGAAAAATTTGGGGCTTGGATGCTTTTAGTACAGTGTGAGTGCAAGATTGGGTACAGGCTTTACTTTGAATTGAACGAGAATATTATGTATCCTAACCAAAATCTTTCTTCTCTGTCAAGAATCTCTCTCTCTTTCTCTCTGTCATTCTCGTCCTTCTAAAAGCCATGCGCTCTTTAATATTTTCTTTCATTTCCTCCATTCAACCCACACACTTTCCCGTGCAAGACTAATATGTTAATCATATGCAAGGAGGGATGCCCGTGAGGAGAAAACGAGGGCTGCGGGTGTGGTAAAGACCGTGAAAAAGGAATGGTGCCTGTTCAAACTTCAAAGTCAATCTCTATATGTTATAAAATAGGAGTAAAAAATATACAGGATTCAAAGGGGGAAAAAGGACGAAGAAAAAAAAACAGGATTCAACATGTGCATCCGCGCCACGTGACTACTACGCAAATATGCCGCTCCAGAAAAATTCCCCCCGCAGCATAAAAAATTCTTGATCCTATTTTTTTTTTCTTCCAAGAAATCTGACGTCCCTATTTAAAATCCTTTAACCAGACAAAAAACATTTTTTTGTCTCATGCAAGAAAGAGAAAGTTCCACAAATTTCATCACTTGAATCACATGGAATTCGTCATCCTCATCAAAAGTAATTCATTAATGTGTCCTTTTTGCTCCTGAAAAAATTCGAGATGTCTCTCCCTTTCTCTCCCACACTTCCTCTGTCTCCCTTCTCTCTCTCTTTCTCTTTCACACTTCCTCTGTCTCCCTTCCCCCTCTCTTTCTCTCTCTTTCTCTCATCTTCCACCGTCTTTGGCTCTCTCCTCCTCTCTGTCTCGATCCCTCTCGTTTCCTCTCTCTCCCACTAAATTCTTCTACTAAATCCCCCTAAATACAGGAAGGAGATGGAACGGACGGAAAAGTACTAAAAAAGCACCATGTTTTTTTTTTTTGGAAAGGAGGAAAAGAGGATAAAAAAGGCACATCTCTCCTAATGACGTTATTGCCGCAGAAAGACTTTGTTCTTTTCTATACACTGGCCAAGGATTAAATTTAACATGATCCGGAATGCGGTGCCGGGAGCTCCTCCCGTGCGTTGTGTGGAGCACTGAAAAAGCATGTTTTTGGAAGGGGAAGGACTACTATAAGAAAAACAGCAAGGGTTAGGATAGGAAGAGAGAGAGAGAGAGAGAAAGAAAAACGATTGAAAGCTGAAGCCAATGTTATAAAATGGGGTTATACAGTAAAAAACAGTCCCTTCAAAATTAAATGCAATGAGGGAGAGAGAGAGAGAGAAAGAGAGAGAGAGAGCCAGAAAGAAAGAGAGAAATCGAGGGAGAGAGAGAGACAGCGAGAAACGGGAAGAAATGCCAATGCTTACAAGTACAAGTCAAGTAGATAAGTATAAGTATTAGTAAATAAATAAAAGTGTTTATATATGTTAAATAGTACAATTTGTACCACTCTTCCCACATCCCCGACCTAATATAGAGTATGAGTCCTAACAAGAGTTTTTGAGCATCCAAACTTTACATGCATCCTCGTTGGTGACGCCTTTATTCGGAATTTATATGCATGGATATAGGGGAGAAAAAGCCGCATTTACACGTGTAAGTTATGCATCTTATGTATGGAGTGGCTGTAAAAAGCCTGTTTCTTTACCCTCGTCTTCCTTTCCTCCTTAATAGCTGTACACGAGGACGGGTTGTGCACTCTTTTCTCTCTTTATACGAATATATATTTGAGCATGGTATGATTTTTTTTTTTTTTTTTGAAACTCCGGATTTATAATCACAAATACAACTTGCTATACAGAAACGTAGAAATAACACGGTTTATCAAGGTATACCCAGAATAAAACTCCCTTGACTTTACCGTCTACATACATCTGCACACACGTGTACTATAAGCTAAATATAACGAATATGCCTAAGAAGGTGGGGGCTTATAAAGGTTCAAACTAAATCGTTGTCTCTAAAAAATTTGGGTTTTAAAGCCTTATAGCCAAAATATATAGCTTTTAGTATATACCGGGGATTTTATACAGAAATACTTTTGGATATAAGAACTGCACACACACTTTACATTGGTGTATAGGTGTGTCTTACGTACACATTTGGAGGATGATTTGTACCCGATTTTTTTTGCCTTCTCCGCAGTCTACGCCTCCGTACCGGGTGACTTCTGGGGGTATGAACATGGATTGGTTTGATCGGGTAAAAGGGATACATGGAGATGTTTGCCTCAATATTGGTTGGAAGGAGTATGTATAAATAATTTTTTGTTATCTTTGACGTTACAAATCCAATTATGAGTCCATATGGTTGTAAAGCGCAACAATGGTGTGACTCTGGAGCTTTTTTTTCAACCAGTTTTCTCCCACTAATAGGAGCAAGTGATAGGATCGTACGATCGTTTTTTACTACTGAGCAAGTATAAATGCTTTTTCGAGGTTTTAATACAAGTCATATGATTTTTCTTTGGAAGCAACAATTACTTAATTGCCCGTGGTTCCGACGAGCCATGTTGTAGAGGATAGGGGGCACTTGCCGGGGTAATAATAATATTGGGGAAATGAATGAATGCTAAAAAAAACTAATTTAAATAATGGCAATTACAGACACGACATTTTTAAACGTTAGATGTCTCTTCGCCGTGACCTTCTCTCTTCCTCCCTTTCTGTCTCTTACTTCGTCTCTCACTCTCGTTCTCTTCTTCTCTTCCCTTTTTCACTTCATCTCTCTTTCTCCCCATCTCTCTCTCTCACTCTTTTCTTCTTTTTTCTCCTTTGGTCTCTCTTCTGACTTGTTATCTCTTCCTCTGTCTGTGCCCATATCTCGTTCGATTGGCTCTCAGTTGCTCAGTCTCGCTCTTTATTTCTCTCTCAATTTGACTAAAACTTGCTGTTATCCTACCTCCCACTTTCTGGGGCTCTCTATCTCTATTTTCATAATTTTCTGTCTGTCATTCTCTCCAATTCTGTCGGTTTGTCGGCCACTATTACTGTATCTGCCCGCTGTCTGGCTCCCTGTTTTTGTCTCTCTCCCTCTCCCCATTTTTTCTCTTTCTCTCCATTTCTCTCTCTGTCTATCTCTCTCCATTTTTTGTCTCTCTGTGTCTATCTCTCTCCATTTTTTGTCTCTTTGTGTCCATCTCTCTCCAGGTTTTGTCTCTCTCTGTCTATCTCTCTCCATTTTTTGTCTCTCTGTGTCTATCTCTCTCCAGGTTTTGTCTCTCTCTCTCTATCTCTCCATTTTCGTCTGTCTCTCCCCATTTTTTGTCTCTCTCTCTTTATTTTTGTCTCTCTCTCTTTATTTTTGTCTCACTCTCTTTATTTTTGTCTCTCTCTCTCTTTATTTTTGTCTCTCTCTGTCTTTATTTTTGTCTCTCTCTGTCTTTATTTTTGTCTGTCTCTATCTTTATTTTTATCTAACTCTCTCCCTATTATGTCTCTCACTCAATCTCTATTTTTGTCTCTCTCTCCCACTCCATTTTTGTTTGCCTCTTTCTCTCCCCATTTCTCTTTCTCTCCCCAATTTTCTTTATTTTTCTCCAGTTTTGTCTGTTTCTATACGATCATATTATTGTCTCTTTTCCCTTATTTCTGTCTCTTTGCATCTGTCGCTGTCTCGCTCCGCCTCTCTTTCACACTTTTGTTGTCTCACTTTTTTGTGTCTCTGTCTCTCTCTCTCTCGTACTCTCTTTCTCTGGTGCTCTGTCTCTCCCTTTCTCTCTTTTGCTCTTTCTGTCTCTCCATGTGTCTCTTCTTATCTCCCCTTCCGTCTCCAGCTATCCTTCTGTTTTGTCTGTCCCTCTTTGTGATTTGGTGTCTCTCCCATGTGTTTGTCTCCCACTGTCACTCTCGCTCTCTCTGTTTCCGTCTCTGTCGCGCTCTGTCATTCACTCTGGCTCTCGTTCGTTGTGACGAGCCTCGGGAAATCAATGTATAATGGTTTAGGTTGGAAGTTTAAAAAAAAAAAATAGTACGTAGGGGGGAAAGTATGAGGAGAGGAGATATAGGAGAGTGAAAAAATCGAGGATGGCCTAAGTTGTAGTGGAGACAAGGAGCTGTGAGGATGAGAAGGATCAGGCAGTGATCGTGTGTTATATATTTTTTTTGTTGGTTCTTCCCTGGTCGTTTTGGCTGCTCTTTGGGCTTTTTACTCTCCTTGTGCTCACTGTAGCTACGTATAAGCTAGGAAGAGCTAGTGTGGAGCAGCTAGTGACTGTGTGTATTTTTTTTTTGTGTACGACGGTGTGTGTGCTCCAAAGTTTCCCTACTACTACTATTAGTAGTAGTGTGATGTGGGACTCAGTGTGTAATATAAGTGAGTATTAAAATCCTACATATATATAGATATATTTGTGTATAATATTTTGGGGGAAAAAATATATATTTATGTGTGAGAATAAAATTAAAAAAAAAAATTATTGTGAATTTTAAATGGAAGTTAAAATTAATTTGTGATGCAATTTAAAAAAAAAAATTGGAGAAAAGGGGTATAGTAAAAAAAATACTACTGAAGTCATGTCTTTTTTTCTTATGAATCCCTCCACAGCGCCCGCTCCAAATTTTGGGTTGAGTTGGAGGAATCATGTGAATTCAGGGACCGGAGGCTCACCGGGGTCACCCACACTCAATAATAATAGTAAATTACTAAATCACAATACGTCACTGTCCTCCTCCTCAGAAGATGACGACGACAACGAATTTATCGACAAGAGATCTAGACTCAAGAAATGTTCGAGTCTCAAGGCAACTAAGACTACATCTTCGGAAAACTCTACTAGTAATAATGTTAAAATTTCAAAAAAAATTGTCCGATTCGCCGATGTTCTTGGCCTTGATCTGGAGCGGGTCAAAACCTTTGTAGATGAACTACCCAAAGTTCCACTTTCTGCATTCAAGTGAGTAGTGATTATAACATTTGAAGAAGACATGAAAATATCCGAAAAATTTCATCTTCTAATAGGAATTTATAACCTCTTCTATCCCTCCATGTCATGTGTGGCTAGTAACCTTGCCAGAGTTATTATTACTTTCTGGGGGTGTACCATCTTTTTTTTTTCCGGGAATATATTTATATATTTTCGACACCCCATACATATTTTTATGGACTCAAAAAAAAAAAAAAAAGGGGAGAGAATTTGCAGTATGAATGAATATTTGAACTTCAAAGTTAACGATATGTGACCTTTCGTTTCATGGTCACCGTGTTAACCCAAATTAGTTATGGAGATATGACCTGTCAATTACGTATTTTCCATTTCAAACCTTGACAACCTCGACACGGAGTCGCAGTAGTCCACGTTTTTTTTTTTCGGGGAATTTTTTCCCCCCGGTGAAATCAAAAGGATGGAAAAATCCGAAGATATATCCTCTCTTTTTTCCGATAACTTGTCAATACTTTTCAACATATCTAGGCTGACCTTGGGATATTTGGTGCGCCGAAAATAAATCAATTAAGTAGACCCTTGAAAGCTTTTGAAGGATTTCAAATCCAGTGTTTAAATTGTACCGGTTCCACCGAATCGGTTTTTCATGGGATAGTGCCGGCAACCAATGCTATTTGAGAGACTAAAAAAATCTGTTTGACTTCGAGGTCAATGTGATGGCTTGAAAATTATTCACTGTGACATTGTCACTAACAATTTATTTTTTCGGAGAATTTTGTGATGAAACAGAAAAGCGGACAAGATAGTACCAAAATTGGTTGAGGCGGGCATTATTTCTCAGATGGTTTCCCACCCGCTGTGCCATACTACAGTTTAATTTTTTTTGGGATCCCCAGTTTTTTGAAAGTGTTTCAAGTTCATATATAACCATAAATGAAATCGAGATTGAACGAAGTATTTTAGGAGTAGCGTCATATCACTTGAACCAAGTCACGCCATACAAATGGACCAAGTTTAAAAAATTATACTTAAACGACTCAAAATCTCACCATTTTTCTTCAACTCCATGCTCAGCAGTGTTTACAGCCCTGTAAATATACTAAAGTTCCCTGCAAAAGGCGAATTAGTTCTATCTTTCGATTTTTTCTTGTTTTGTTTTCTAAAAAAAAAAAAAATTTTGCTGACGCAGGTTTCGGTGCAAAGCCCTGTAGATAGTGTCCTCCGTTCTGATTTTAAATATATAAATACTACTTGATTATTTATTCAGCCACGTGACGGTACGTTAAAGTTAAATAGTGCCATGGAATTAATGAGAAAAGTATGGAAACACCATAATCGGTTCAATTATTCGGGTTATTACGAATTATTTGAAATAATGATGACAAATTGCTCAGAAAAAAAGAAAAGAAAAAGATGGTACACCCTTTTGACTCGATTCTAAAGAGGTTCCAGTTGACCATTCAAAAAAAGGGCTTTTGACATATTTCCTAACATTTAGTCATTATTACCTCGTCTTCAGACACTTTTAACCTTATGATGCATTGTCATTAAATGATTACGCCAATTATTTTATCTCTTCTCCCTCCTTTGATCATCAAGAATCCCAGTTGTGTTGATGACATGACCACAAAGACACATTGCTACTACCAACTTTTCTCTCTCTCTCTCTCTCTCTCTCTCTCTCGTCAATGTTTCTTGAGGTCGTATTGTGATAATTCTTGTATTAATAAAAGCACAGAACCTCTGTGACTGTGGGTGAGTGTCTTAAAGAGAGAGAGAGAGCGGCGATATCTTGTGTAGAGTATTAAAGACCTTGAAGGTTAAAGAAATATTTAATTTTTCTCAAATGATAAGTGCACTTTTAAACCTTATGTATTTACGGAGTTTTGTCTCTCTCTCTTTCTCTCTCACTTGTTCTCTGTACACCCTCAAGATCCTAGATAATAATTGGGCAGCTGTACATGTGCTTTTTTGACCTTACAATTGGGCCTTGAATCACCATGCAATCTACTCTTTCTCTGTCTCTCTCTCTCCTCTCTCTCTCTCTCTCTCTCTCTCTCTTTCTTT
>JAQGBT010004263.1:0-17035 GCA_034698585.1 Disparrhopalites patrizii | reverse complement strand
ACCTTTCCTTTTTCTCGTGGACTTAATCCCCTCGCTAATCCCCTTTAACATGGGTAGCTATACCAGTTCTACTACTGCCCTAATTTGCTTTTTCGTAATATTAGCACACCATAATGGAGAATTTAATTCTACTGGGGGACGAATGTATGTGGTATACACTTTGAAAAGGTGGTGAGTCTTGAGTTAACCAAACCTTTTTAGCCTATTAAATAGGTATATTTTTTACAGCATTTATTTTGAAGGTTATTCACTCCAGCTCACATTGTTATTTATTATTACACCTAGTAATTTTGCCTTATCTACTACATCAAGGGTTTTTTCGTTTAATGTGATAAGTAAGTTACTATCACTAGTAATTTTTTTAGTCTATAGATTTATCCACGACCATGGTTTTATCAGGGTTGATTTGATTACCACGTTGTTACTAGAACACAATGTGTATAGTTCAGTTAAGAGAATTTGCATGCGGGGGGGGGGCTTCCCCATATTTAACCTTTTCGATTATGCACACGTAATCTACGTAAGCAAAAATGCCTACAAATTGATTGGCTAGGGATGAATTTTTGGCGAAATTGGCTAAGAATAGAATTGAACGAATAGACGATGAAAAGAATTCGAGCCAATTTTGTGCCCTGCGGGGCTCCACATATGATAGGTAGTTTGTCTGAAATGAAGTCTTCGGACTTTACACATTGTACTCTGTCACGGAGAAAACTATAGCAATCCACATTACAATATGATTGTCAACTTTCATCTTTATAAGTTCGCCGAGAACGATATCATGGCCTACGAGGCCAAAGGCTTTACGATATTCCACTAGTGCAATAACAACATAATGCCCCAGAGCGTCTAAACACTTGTAAATGAAGTCCAATGCTTTAAGCAGGTAGTGTGTAGTGGAGGACTTTTTGATAGCGCCGAATTGATTTACATCAATTTTGTTGATGATGGTGGAATGTAATTGGTTAAATACGACTGATTCCAAGATTTTGCCATTTCAGTTTGAGTAATAGGCTGCAGTTGGTCGAGGGAAGTAACGTTCAGTACTTTGGGCAGGGTGGTGATGTACTCAATTTTCCAAAGACTCGGCATTTTGCATGTAGAAAAGGACAAATGATATATGAACGTCAGGGGTTCAGCCAACAAGAATCCAAATTCTTTAATTAGAGTAGTTGGGTTTGATAGGGGCACATTTCCTTTCTTCATCTGTTGTTTGTCGAGATACTTCAGCGTTTCCAGGGCGTTTAGTTCAGTCGGTGAAGAGACGGTTAAATCAAGTAGCAAAGGACTAGCAGGCGGAAGTGTGGAGTTAATCTGGGAAAAGCGACTGTTCAGGCAATTGGCAATGTCAATTCCAGAACCTTTTCACACCAGCAGATTTGACCATTGTGATTAAGTTCGACCTGTGTTTGAAGTCGGTGAGTCGATTAACTTGATTGAAGAACAACACCGGATTATTTGAATTAATGGCTTATTCGATTTTAATTTCTGCGTAACAAACAGCAAAGGTCAAAGGTGGTATTTTTCTAATTAGTAATTATTACTAAAGTAATTAATCAGAACATATCTGCCCATAACATGTTTTCGTCAATTTGGTTACTGGTAGTAATGTATTTTCCCCAACTTTTTTTAAGTCGGCATAATGTCTTTTCGACAATTGGGTTACTCGGCATAACATCTTTTCGACAAATTTTTTAGTCGACACAACATCTTGTCGCCAATGTTTTTAGTCGACATAATATCTTGTCGACAATAACGTATACAGCTGGAATAGTAGCAAATCCTTGCGTCCCACTAATTTGGTGGACAGGCGGCCGAGGCGGACACTAATTTGGCGAAACAGGCGGACGAGACACTAATTTGGCGGACAGGCGAACGAGGCGGACACTAATTTGGCGGACGGGACACTAATTTAACGGACATTTATTTGACGGATGGGTGGATCAGGCGGACGGGTGGAGCAAAGAATAATTCGGCGGTGCAAGTGGACAGGCAGTAATTTGGCAAACGAACGGACTAGAAATTATTATAAACTGACCTGGTAGAAGTGGCGAACCCCAAGGAACATCTTTGCAGTCGGTTTCCCCAAAATCAGCAAATTTTCCATTTGTAGCTTTTAGAAACTTTTGTAAAATGTATAAATTTGTACATTATCCGACAAGGTGGCCCCTCACAGACTTTCTCCAATTGTTAACGCACAATTTGCTACATTTTACAAAAGTTTCTCGCTATAAAGGGAAAATTTGCTGATTTAAGGGGAACTGACTGTAAGAATGTTCCATTGGGTCCGCCACATTCCCGCCTTATCAGAAATATTCTAGGTGCGCCAAATTTTTACCAAGTCAGTTCATCTGTCATAATAATTTGTAGTCCGTTCGTTTACCAAATTACTTCCTGTCAGCCAAATTATTCGGCTGCACCGCCGAATTACCGTTCGCTCTGCCTACACTGATGAATTACTGTTTGCTCCGCCCGTCCGCCTGTTCCGCCCATCCGCCAATTAAATGTCCGCCTGTCCGCTCAATTAGTGTCCGCCTCTTGCGCAATTTCCGCCAGATTAGTGTCCTCCTCGTTTGTCATGTCCGCCAAATTAGTGTCCACCTCGTCCGCCTGTTCCGCCAAATTAGTGTCCAGTCCGCCTGTTCCGCCAAATTAGTGTCCAGTCCGCCTGTCTGCCAAATTAGTAACCTCCTAAAGCCTGGGCTCTTTTCCAACCCGATGGTGGTTGGAAAACCAAAAAAAAAAGCGTGAATCACGGTGGTTTTATTCGCGGCCGGTTCTACAATTTAAAGTAATACTGCCATAGAAAAAGCTGTAGTGTGCATGTAAAAATATGTTTTATTTCATTGAATTCATTAACATGAGTAAGTACAAGTACGTAACAAATATTACAGTCAGAGATTCAGATCTACAGTAAGATCAGATATTGTCCTTTCTAGCAACTACCTAGTTAAGTGCATCATCTAATATCTAGCTTAGAGTTAGTAATACATCTGTTTAACACATCCTGGTGCTGAAAAACAACTTGGGCTGCCCTTCCACCAAACTGTCACAGGCAGTCAAAGCATCACGGTATCCGTCCTCATCGTTCATACGGCTGCTAGAAAATGGAATCAACGATGTATTTGGTTAATGCAGGTTCTGCATCCGTGCGGGATTTTGACGGACCTCTCATCTACCCACATACACACACAATACACTTACATTTACGTTAGTATGTTTAATCCATAGGTACGAAAGTATGATCGTAGTCGCTTGCAAAGTGTAAGTACTTGGTAACCAAGGCCTGCGGGTGCTTCCTGGTGCAAGGAATTGACTAGTAAGGTTACATTCAAAATTCATTACCTACGTAATTATTGTTGTAAGACACACCGGGTACCCACAAGCTCCGGAAAAGTTCTGGGGCAACTAAAATACTGCATTGCCAGTAAAACCAAACTAAGAAATGTACATTCCTTCCTAACAATAAAGCCTTTGAGTTGTTCTGGGCCGTTTGGTCTAATAAAAGTACCTTTCCAGAAATTAAGTAGTACGACTATCACTACTCATAAAGACTAAAGACAGTGAATGATGACACAGACATGCAGTGCATCAGAGCTTACGAAATTAATTAAGTGAACTCTATTTTTCCCCATCTCAAAACTGACTATCGTGACATCGTGAGCAGTGAGCACAGCTTGAGCTTGCCGCTGTCAGTCAAAGTTGGCAAAATGTGACTCGTATTTGCGGTGTATTGGCTTTACGTCTCAGCAAGTCTGTGTTGAAACTATTGTGTCACGTGGTTGGTCTACCCAACTCGTCAATGTTTACGTTTTTATTTAATTTCGACTGTCGATCACGTGACTCGATCCAAAGAATCGCTAGATCGCTACCCACCAACAGGGATGCAAATTCCTCCGTGCGGAATCCTATTTTCTTTAAACTGACGCCAGAGGATGCCAGTCAGAGGACGTATACCTCCGAAGATCGTTCTCAGGATCAGGAGTCTTCTGGTAATTCTTGGACAGGAAACCTCTGCGTCATTCCACATACTTCTGGCCACTCTTCCGCGAGATATTCTTCTCAGCGACATCCCCTAGAGTTCCTTTAGAGAATACTTTATTCCTCCGGCAACTGACTGGAAGCGATATTTTCGTGGGCGCTTCAGGGTACCGATTCCTTCAATACGCCCTCGATCTGCAGCGGTTTTGTTTAAAGACTTCACTGCCATGCATTTTTCAGTGCCAACTACGTATGTACAGCCTCCAGTAATATCTAAACTGGTTGCAGTTGGAGCCCCGTGTCCTGCTCGTGTCAATCTCGAGAATGACAGCGAACACATACGCTAGAGAGAATCTTTCTCCACGGAAATAGTGCTATTGAAGGAGCTTTCACTTTTGTTATAACTCATAGCTGTCTCATTTCTTTTGACACATTATGTAAGCAGAGGTCAAACCGGGGCCATGCCCTGGAATCTTTTTTTTAGGGTCCCGGTGCTTTTTTTTGCAAATTACACATTGAATGATATACAACAGTATCCATATTTGTATACACGTATTAATGTCTATAATTAATATAGTAGGGCCCCGGCAGTTTCTGCGGGAAACTGCGGTGTTTTAATGTACTAGTAAGGCGTACAATATTTGTTAAAACTTCAAACAAGCGGGATTTCATTTGTGAAAGATTTAAACCGCGATTTCAGCAGCCTGTCAATATTTGTGTGCTGAACAAGTATATACTTATACATATGTATTTTTGCAGAAAGAAGTGACCTCATGCTCACCTTCACTTGCCTTACTTTAAAAAGTAACTACCTAAACACAAATATTATTTGTCTTTTTTATACATCCATTTCAAGGTTATAATGTGCACCCGTATACTTATACAAGATTCAGCCCGGCAGAATAAAGGACAAAAAAAAAGATCACTTTACATGTTGTGTGCATTCGGTAAAATATCGAATACACCCTCAGGTCATGAATATACACGGCACTAGCTCTATCTAACAAGCAAAATGTTGGTAAAAATGAATTTCTGCCCTGTTTCCCTGTACGTAAGGGAAGAGGTGTAAAAAGTTTTGACGAAGGCCATTTACTTTCCTAGCTGGTTTGCTGGTATAAAATATGATTCAGGATTCACTCCTGCAACTCCTGCTCGCCTGCTCTACTCCAATTGTCCCACTCCGTCATGACGTCATGAGCTTATTTCAATCCAATTCAATTTTCTATTTAGCCGCCGGAACATACTAGCACCCTTGGCACTTGGCAAGGACAGTGGCTTACTCTAATTGTAAAAAGCTGGCTGCATATTGCAAATTGCAAGCATCTTAGCTTGTCTTTTAAAGTGAGCGTGGCTTGGTGGCTGTGGTTGCGGGTTGGAGTGAGTGCTGGGAGGAGGTGAAAGTGGAAGCGTTGGAGGGGATGAGGGGATGAGGGTATTAGTCGGGGTATGAATTCGTATGAAAGTACAAATGCTCCGAGCGCCTTCCTCAGCCGACGGATGGAAGGTCACGGAAGTGCCTGCTTCTGCTCATCAAGTCAGGGTCAGGGTCATCCGTCGGGTCTCTTGGTCAGGGTCATCCGTCCTGTCCCCTTCAATGATAATCCTTTGCTCCGCCGCAGACCGGCCCCCCAACCCTTGCTTCTTCATTTTAGTCTTCTCGCCCTTCCACTTTGCCCTGCGACTGATCACGCCGTTGGGCTCATCCATCATCTTGAGAACGTGATGCTGCTGTTCAGGGTTCGTCAGCGGAACAATGGAGATGTCCCGAACCGCACGGAACTGACCACAGTTGTTGAGATGCTCATTCTCCAAGCGAAAGAAGTTCCAGACGAACCTGCGGAAGACTTCAATGGGGGCTAAGATGGAGACCATGAGGTCACTGTGGACGTAGCCCATCTCTGTGAGCGAGATGGAGAGGACCCAGCCGAAGCGGAGAATGAAGTCTTCCGCAACTGCGAAGTAGTAGTAGGAAGGCGAGGAGTAGACGATCTCCTCCCGCAAGAACTTGTTGTCGCTGTCGCTGGCATTTTTGTCGAAGAGACCCCAATCCATTTTGATGTCCCAGATGTAGGCGTAGCAGGATGACAGGACCAGCGCAGCAATCCATAAGAAAAAAAATATGTTCGTGTCATCATCACTGCTGTTGTCTGCCACACAAACACAATCTTTTGTTAATAACAACCAAAGGTCATTTATTTGTTCTTCCTGCGAGATTCTCGCACTCAGATACAATGACGGAAAGAATTGTTTGCGATTGGCTCAAGTTGGAATACAGCCTTAGCCCTCAATCTACACATGACATGTAGCTATACGCGCGGTCCTCATGCTCATAGAGTCATACATCTCACCTCTGTAGTAAGTACTTAATGTGGTGAAAAGGATGACGAAAAAGGTGGTGGAATATTTCCCCGCATTAACCAGATGGGGAAAAGACTCTCTGCTATCACGATACCGGCGCAGGCACTGCATAAACCGAAACCAGGCGGGCAGACACGCTACCACTGGTCGAAACCAGGTGTGTTCCACACATCGACCAGCATCTGAAAGGCCACAAAAAGCCCCATTAGCTTACGTTCAATCTCAGTGTCTCCATTTATTTGTATTATTAGATATTATGCACACAACACCAAGCAGGTTATTATTACCGTTCCCCGCTGACTTGAAATCCCCCTCCGACGTCAGGTAAAAGCACACCAAATACTGAAAATCTACCAGTACCGGCACAAGACTATTTAACTGATCTGCTAGCCAGAAATCTGCGAAAGTGACCCTGACAAATGGTGCGGCTATAATGTGACCCTAGGCATTAATCAAAAGACACAATTCATTTCTAATAAGTGACAGAGACACTCGGTGACTATAGATGAGGCGAAGAGATTCTCACCAGCACAGATAACACCCAAAACCGAGCTTCGTGTCTGAATGTTTTTGTGGGGTTAATCATAAAACACACTAAAATAATGACCAGTGCCAAGGGATTGGCGTATGGAGGAATGCTTAAGGCGTTCGAATAGAGGAAGCTGAGAACTGACAAGGCCCACACGACTCCGAAAATCGCGGCCATCTCCATGAGGTGTTGCTCCGACAAGTGATTGCGTGGGTCAAGCTCGAATATCAAGACATGGTTCACCCCCGAAGACCTCCAGCCATACACGTTGACCCCCATGAGGAAGATGAAGAGGACTAGGAGGAGTGGACCTCGGTATAAGCGAAACACGATTCTCCAGTCATCGCGCGTTCCTTGATGAAAAATCGCTGGAGGGAGAAGAAACATTTTCATTTCAAACATTTTCAAACATTTTCCTTCCCCTCGCCCACCAACCACAAGGCACATGTAGTCAGTCAGTGGTACAGGTGAGGGTGACAGGTATATAGCTCTCACACAGGGACTTTCCACTCACCAGAAAGGACGACAGCAACAATGAGAACCATGAAGGCCCCTGAGAATAAGCCGACTTTGAAGGTGGTCCACGGACTTTGCTCATGTCCGAGTGGAGGCACACGTAGCCTTTTCATGGCTTTCTGTCGGTTCCCTCCCTCCAGCTCCACCGTGAAAGTGGTCTCCGTGTCGCAGATAAGGTCGTCGATCTCTTTACTAACATGGAATTGCGCCATTTCCACGTGGTTCTCTCGCCAAAGAGCCCCCGTGCTTTGATTGAGCAGCTTGTCATGCTTCTTCAGAATTTTCCTGAACCCCGTGTAATTAAGGTTTTGATAATTTTGAAGGAGGATGAGACTTAAGTAGAACTCGCTGAAGGCAAGCTTTAGATCACCCATCTTCCGCAGCGGCTCCTTCTTCCCTCCGAAAAACACAACTGCTTTGTCCTTCTTCTTTTGGATCCCTTTCAATATTCCATCCCTGTCTTTCCCTTCATACTCTCGTAAGTAGTCCAGGTCACTCTTAAGATTCCCACATTTGCGGTTTGCCTCCGACAATTTTTCTGCAACAGTAAGGCAAAGTTCATTGTATCCCCAAAGCATTCTCGTTTCTCATGCGTACCTATATATATATACAGTCAGTCAGCAGCTGAACAGTATCAGTCCATTCCATCCTAGTTTCCTAGTCATTCTTCTGAGCTCCGGATTCTGAATAATTTTATCACAGCCCTCACCGTTAAAAAAATTGTTGATTTTTGTCAACTCCTTGTCGCAGTAGTGAAAAAACTGCTCGTTGAATTCCGCGTAGTACTGCCTCCACAAATCCGAATCCGCGTCGATTGACGGAGCCTGTTCCACCGCGGCGTAAAGCAATGCTTTCATTTCCTACGGATCCAGAAGAGCGTAGATTGGTGAACATGAATTAATGGCGGCACAATGGAAGCCCAAAAATCACTCCCCAAAAAACTGCAGGGGGCTAACTCTTAGGTAATTATATGCGTAGCGTGGAGATCTTACCTCGTACTGGATATATTGTTTCCGCCATTCCGGGGTTATGTGTGCTAGCAAGTGTTCGGCGAACTTCATGGCTCAGTTCATGGACAACAGTTTTATCGAGAGAGAGGTAGAAGTTCTTTGGGAAGATGCGGGCAACGATATCTGGGCCGTCTGCATCCACGAGCCCAGAGGCTAGGAAATCCAAAGAAGAAATACACAAGTCATACCGTTACCGCTCCAAATCTCCGTGTAACGTTGCAACCACTAACTACGAAATCAGCAGAACGTACAGAAACAGATTTGGGCTATGCACTTATATTGAATAGTCACGTCCCGAGGTCACCCAAGCCCAAGACAGAGGACGGGTAACTGAAGGGTCGTTGTAAATACGTGTAATCTGCCTGGTTCACTGCACAATTCACTTTATAAATCTGAATTAATTTGAGGGAGAAAGGCTGGATTAAGAGCTTACGTGTACCTCGCGGAAAATGCTGAGAGACTCGCAATTCTTGCGACTTGCAGTTTGGAACTTTGTTCTACATCTGCAGACTTGTCACACAATAAATCTCGAGGGATGGATGGATAGGCGGAAAGAGATTCATAATTGTTGCTGAGGGGAAAACGTACGGATTACTGGAGTCGGAGGTTGGAGGGTAAGGATAAAGGTCATGTTGAGAGTGCGAGGTGGGAGGTGCGAGCTCTCCTTGTGCACCACTCAACCACTCAACCCTCACCTCACACTGTCACCTGCCCCCCTGTCCCCCAGCCCTCTGCCAATCCTAACTGACAACCGTGCTGGATGTCAGTCAAATTAATATTATTTGGATCTTCCTCCTTCCTCCTCGCGTCCTCCTTCCCTTACAAATTACAATAAAATATAGGAGGAGGAAGTGACGGCAGCAGGCAGCAGGAGACGGAGGAGAACCTTCTCCAACTAATGAAAAACTCTGTCCTTTGTAATGTCCACAAATTAAAAGCATAACAATAGATGAGAATATATAATGGGAGGAGGAGAGTGGAGGACGGGGATGGGGAAATCTGCAAGTCGGGGGCTTCCTTCAGGTGACCAAGGAGCAGGGATGTTGAGAATGGACTCCAGTCGTCCAGTCGTCCAGTCGTCCAGTCGTCCAGTCGTCCAGTCGTCCAGTCGTCCAGTCGTCCAGTCGTCCAGGACTCCACACCAACGGTCTTTACAATCTCCCTGCCTTAGTTGGATCCAATGGAGCCGCAGGAACCACTGCTTGCCTAGTCGCTCCGTAGCTCCACAAAGGCTTTCCAGGGTTTCTTGGTTTCTTGGTTTCTTCCCTTCTTGTCCTCCTCCTTCTCTCACTCTCTCACTCCCTCACTCCCTCACTCTCTCCCCTTGTCCCCTTCTTTCTATCCGAGAGGTGGTTGCGTTTGAAAATTCGGGTTTCACGGGATCACATGGATGAGAGTTCCCAGTTGCCCGCTTGTGGGTCCCACCATCCCAGTCCCTGCTCTTCCCCACCAGGGAAGCCGTCTGTCCTCCCGTGAGACTCCAGCCCTGGACTATGCACGGGAGTCAGTCCTTTCAGTCCTTTCAGTCCTTTCCAACTCACTCACTTCTCTCTCTCTCTCTCTCTCTCTCTCTCATACATGTTTTTATTGAGCATTATAGTTGCGAAGTGAAGGAGAGAAAAGGACGAGTAAGGTTGAGTGTGACTGATTCATTGATTGCAAGGAAGGATGGAAGAAGGGGTGAAAGGGAAAAGGCGCATAGGGAAGCTTACATGGGATACATATCTGTAGGTTCATGTTCATGTTATCATCATAAACACTGAGGCACGAGTGCGGCGGATTGGGATGATTATATTGTTTACATGCTAGGATTCTGGCTTGTGGCTTGTGGAGAGAGAGAACGAGAGAAGTACAGATAGAATACCGATAGTGCGGGAGTGCGGGAGTGCGGGAGTGCGGGAGTGCGGGAGTGCGGGAGATGGCCACGATTCAATTCCGAATCCGGATTTTGAATTCAGATGAATCTGATTCAGTTCAATCTCTCAACTGGTGATTCAAGTACAAAAATGTGAGCCAGATAAGACAACTCGACAACAACAGATTAGTTTGCAGAAAATATTTTGAATATTATGCGAAACGGGGCAACAAGCGTCAAAAGTCAAACTATTGGAAAACATATAAAGAACAGTGTATGGGTATGAGTTTATGAGTGTGTGCTTCTGATCCAGGATAGGATTATGTCCATGTCTGATTTCTTTAACTCGGCAAGCGCTTCTCCCTCGTCACATATTATAAACCTCGACGCGTTTGCTGGAATTCGATAGATTCCTAATTGCTAACAACTCTTGCGGATTCCATTTCAGAATGAACAAATACAAATAGACACCAGCGACCCTTGCGGCTGGAGCTATAGGACTTGAATTACACCTTACCCAAGTACAATGAGGTGATTTGGTTGGACACTGCCGTTTGAGGAGTGCCATGCCATAATGCTCTTGTACTCCTACGGGACAAAAGTCGGAAGGAGTGTTCAGGTGGAGGAACTTTGTAATATCAACAAAATGGTAGAGATGGAATAGAACTGAACTTATTACAATATGTATACAGTACATGGTCACAGTAAATGTGAAATGGAAGTTGACCCTGGTGCGAACTGCGAACTGCGAACACTTCCTCGAACATTGGTGCATGCCTGGAAGCACTGCAAAGAAAAGATCCAGTCACTCTAGTATAAGGCTCAGGAGGTTGTTTTCCAAGTCCGGGCTCTGGAACGGGGCATTGCGAGTTCAAAAAGCCTTTGACAAGTTCCCTTGATGGTCAGCTGCCAGTTGCCAGGAAATATTCTATAAATAATGCCTCCTTATGGTTATTCGTTATTCATATTCGTGTGTGCAGGATGTATGTAATTATAATTCCGATTTTCTCGTCACATTTGAGTACCCCACATGTCCACATCGATGTTGCGGGAGGAAAGTCTGCTTATCATCTTTCTACATTCCACAAATCATTCCTCAACTAACATCTTCATTCCGGACTCAATTCTCTGCAAATCTTTGTCATCACTTGTTTTAAGATTAGTTTGTTTATTTGTATTTGACTTGGCCGGAGTTAGGTTAGAATTGGAACACATAGAGCTAGGAAGTCATCAATGCCTATTCGCACGCATATCCTGGAGGAAGATATGGAAATGAAGGTTTCAGCTTTGACCTCCTTTTTTCCGCTGCCCTAGAGCGGAGTACGGCAAGATTTCACTATAACGAAGGGTTCGCAGTGGACTCCGCTGCACACATTTATGGGCACTAGTTATAAGATATGTTATAAGATATATAAGATAGTATGTGTTGAGCTTGGTTAGCCATACTTTTGCAATAGTATGGAGACATTGGATGAACATTTTTTATTCTGCATAGGGATATAAATAAAATGGGGGCATTTTTCTTCAGCTGACGCGAGGCAGGAGATGGAGGCTCATAGGAGGACAGTCGTGGTGGTGGAATGAAGAGGACTCAAGGACTGGAATGCCTGGAATGCCTGGAAGGCCTGGAAGCTCTCTCCTTGTATTTGCATGCTAGTGAAAGTTAGCAATGAAAGGAAAGGTGTGAAAATCCCAAACTTTTCTTCAAAGCTGACCACCCAACGACCAACCGCACCAACCATTGTATGGAGCTCCCAGGCTTTACCTTACAAAACTACCGCCTCTTAAAGCATTGGAGCGCTTGAGCGCTGAAAGTAGTATACCGTATACGTACATGTATATACTGTAAGCAAATGCCTCATTTGCTCTCGTTACTATGGTGTCATAGTTATTATTATTATTAAATTTAAGTGATTGGGCCATTGCTCAATCCAGTGTGAGTCGTGCTTGCTCGGACTAGGAGGATGCCTCTCCTCCTCATTCGGGTCTTCGCACCGCTCACGGGTAGATCTTGCGCCCGTTGAGTTGGTTCCCGTCTCCCTTTTCTCATTTTCCCTTGAATAAAACCTACATTTTCCTAATTTGCTTGTGCTTGCTTTTGCCGTTTGTGCCTATTATTATTAAATATTCTACCTAAACGCTACAACTACTGCTGCTACTACTACCCTTATTTCAAATTACTATTACTACATCTACCTAAATCTGGCTACGTCACCTTACAATACCTACTCCCAAATGTACATATATACATACATAAACCTATCATATACAATATACACATACCTGTATACATTATGTACATATATTTATTTATTATTTCGAAAACTTCCTTGACTCGTTGACTCGGTGAAAAGCAGGGTAAGTTGTAAGTACTTGCACTCATGACAAAAATGTGATCCCTGCCTTCCTATTCCCATTCCTGCACACTCTCAGCGTCTCAGGAGCTCAGGAAGCCGGCCGCTGTAAAACTATTATTTCTGCCACCCAAAATACATGGAGCAACTAGAACACATCTTTTGTAGGCCACCTGAATGTAAATGCATAATGCATATAAATATGTATGTAACTTGACAGGTGACAAGTGACAACCATTTCCGTCTTCATGCACGTAAGTATACATTTACATCATTCGATCATTTCCTAATGATGTAACGGCAATGCCATGCAGCATACTTGTATACTAGAATTTTTAGATCAAAAAGTGTATAAAGTAGCTATTTTCCATTTCTCCCCGTCTAAAACTCATGTCTGAATTTTTCGATCAAACTCGATCCGGAGATAGCCCCGCGTCAGAAAAAAGATGTAAATCATATTTCGCGGGTTTCTGATCGCCACAATAGACACCAAACCGTTTCGCCGTTTGCACATCGGCTATTATTAGTACATCTACTTTCATGAAATTCGGTCAGAACATGCATGACGGAATTATCTGGAACGGATTTTTTCACTTTTTCCATTTTCGTCTTCGTTCGCCAGAAATATGCAAAAAACCGTCTTATTTCCGCCGTTTCGACTGGCGAAGCCCCAATAATGATTTGATTCAAATGAAATTGGCTGAAATATGCGCAGTATTAGTGTCTACAATGGTATTGTATATTTTTTCGATTTTCACTTCCGTTCGCCGGAAAAACGCAAAAAACCGTTTTATTTGCGCCTTTTCGGCTGGCGAAAACTCCCTAATCATTTGATTTAAATGAAATTTTGGTGAAGTATGCGAAATGCCAGTATCTGCAGTGTGTGTTTTTTACTTTTTCGATTTTCGCCTCCGTTTGTGAGAAATAAGAAAAAATCCATTTTATTTTTGGATTGTCGGTAGCGCAAACCCGATAATGATTTTATTAAAATGAAATTTAATTTGAAGTATGCTGAATACGTGAATACCCAGCTAGCACAGATTGAGCTAAATTGCGCATTAATGATACATGGGTTTTGAGCGATGAAATATGTGCAATTTATGCGCATATTTTGCGCCAATCCCCTAACGCATGCGCATAACCAGACCCATTTCCTGCGTTAAATTTGTATGTCTGCGCGGGCGGACAAAGCCGATGGATTTAAAGCGCAAACTGACTCCGCCGAATGCGCAATTTTAGCGCCCTTTCGAGCATTCTGTGCTACCTGGGTACTTGCAGGTATCTATAATCGTCTTTCTTACTTTCTTTATTTACATCTCCGTTCGTCGGAAATATGCAAAACACCGTGTTAATTTCGCCGTTTCCGCTTGCGTAAGCCAATATATGAGATATGGAACCATTTCGTCGGGCAAGAGTTTCGCTGCGGGGTATACTGATACGGCAAATGTTAGTGGGTTTCGACACGCAGGCAAAGTTAATTATAATTGCCTGTAACACATATGTATTTACATATGTGTTCAGTGTTCACTAGTCAGGTCTGTTGAGTGTAAATTGAATTGGTCTAACTTTCTGATTTTTGTTTTACTTTTTTAAATTATTTATTTAATTTGTCCCACAGAGGTTGCGTTTCCAATGCTGAGGCTCAAGTATCTTGTATGCTCAAACGGCTGTCAGCAATGTAAACTTGATAATAATGACACTGTGAAGAGACAAGAGACCGCATGTGGAATCGTTACATAATATGACTCACTTAATAGGTTTTTTGTCTGTTGGTTTTTTGACGCAATATGTTTTCAATCGACATTCGAGAAAGCCGTAATTGAGTAATTCACATTAATACTTTAGGAAATAAGAGACTTATTTTTATGCGACAATGTGGGCGTGTGGGAATAGAGTAGGTACAGGCGTACAGCTATTATTATTCATATTTTTATTTCGGATTACTGGAGTCGCAGAGGATGGATAAGTGCCTATGCCTATTCCGCCTGTTCTCGGGATATGGATTATCACACTGCCCACATGTACTCAAATTCTTCTGGAATGTTTTTGTTTTTTTTGCTGCCTTTTTTTTGTAACCTCGTACAACCTCGTTCAGGTTTTAAATTGTATAATAAATGGTAGCCATTAGTAGGGATAGGGAGGTAGGGACTAGGGACATGATTTGATTTGATGAGTCCATCCGAGGATAATTATCATACTAGAAGAACTAGAAGAATTGTATATTGTATCTCTTTACTTATTTATTTGTTTCGTCAGCCCAATACATTGGATTATTTACGTAAGAAGAGGCAGAGGGACAGTGACAGTGCCCTTTTGACATCCTCGCATATGATGTTCACCCACAGTCATAGTTAGGGACTAGGGCACTAGGGACAGACAACTTGCGCTCTAATCTTTTATCCTTTTTTCCTGTTATTTAATCTTTTTGTAAGGATTTCAAAATCTGCAAAATTTGTGTGTTGATCACAGACCAAGATACCTTCATTTCCTGCAGATCGAGTCGCATTGGAGCCTTGCATTCACATTCTTAACGTCTAATTTTACAGCCTATTTTGGCGCTTCATGGCGACATTTTGTAAAACATGTTTGTTGCGGAGTTTAGTTGGTATTTTTTTTTACATTTTTGTCATAATAAAACTACGACAAAATCTCGTACGAGATCCGTGCATGTGATTTATGCCATGAAGGTATGCTTTTAGCGCTTTATTTGTTGCGGATTTGGTATGAAGCACAACCCACACTGAGCCAGAAACCAGAAACATTTTCTGAGTACACTTCCAGGGTCAAGCATGCATATTTGCATATTGCATTGCGGTTCAGCGCTTTTGCCTGTCCTGGTCATAGTAGACGGCCAAAGTGGTCATTTGCAAAGCGCACGATGGTCAAAACTTTAATTGTGATTGTGACTGACATTCGTAGACTTCATGGCCGTTCCCCTCTAGTCCAGTACAACCAACAATCACCACTTCACCAATGATGCTGAAAAAATTCAGAAAGTCCTTTGTTTACTTGTTGCACGACCATGTTGTCATACGACCTACGACATCTACAGGCTCCGAACCGCAAATTCGCCATTGATGATCCTGCTAATAATCTATGTTCTATGTAGTAGAAAGTTAGAAAGGTAGAAAGTAGAACAAGATCACTAATCACTATGTAGCAGTTAGCAGTAGCAGTGAACTTTTCCCATTGTCTTTTGTTCACATTTGAACGGCGCGCCGAAAAATCGCCATAACATGGCCAATTGTTGATCGATCTGACCGCAATTTTGTTGACTGAAGCCGCAATAAAATTCTTCGTTTAAAACTATTTTTATCGTATTATTGCACATGGGCTAGGCCACAGCGAGGTGGGAACATTTATTCGTTTTCCGAAAAGTCATTTTCAGAATTTGTGCTACTTCTTAGTCGTTTTTGCTTTTAAGAAAAGGCCCCACTACTAGTCGCTTTTGCCATTAGCAGTTCGCAATTCCTCAATTCGGCTACTTAGTCGGATTTGGTTCTTAAGCATCGATATTCAATTCAACTTTCAACTCAATGACACACTCCACGTGTCCACGCAAATGACTGAAATGACTGACAAAAAAGCGAAAACTGAAAACGGTACAGTTGAAGCTTTGTCGCAATCGCAATAGCCAGGCTAAAGGAACAAATTCGACCGTATCCAACGAGTCCTCGCACAAAATATGCCTATCTCTATCGAAGATGTGAGCGAATAAAAAACTGAGGAAACTGCAACAGAGAAAAGCCAGCAGTCGTGCGGTGATCATGGCGAAAAAGAACGTTATGTAACGGTGATAAATTGTCTTTGTTGCGGATCTGATCAGTTTTTGCATTTCCGCAGTCTGAAGAGCCATATTTTGGAATTTCGCAGAGGCACTGGCCGGAATGTCAGTCAGGAGTCAGGATTGTTCCATTTCCCTATGCACGCCACACACTCGGTCATGTTTGTGCCTTGTGCTCTGCTCTGGCTCCACTGGATTTACAATTTACGCGAAGGACAGGTCACAGGTGATTCGGTGATTGGCTTGGATTGTGATGGTGACATTGTGAGGGTTGAAATGAATGGAGTGTGCATGCTGTTGAAGGTTGAAGGTGAAAGTTGAAGTTGGAGAAAACTGAAAAGGGAAGCTGCAGGAGGAACCATAAAGTAATGCTGGACGGAGGTTGAGTTGGATTGGATTGGATTGGATTGATTGATATGATTGGAGCAGGGAGCAGGCCTTCTGCCGCTCACTCTCAACCTCTCAACTCTCTCTTATTTCTTATACGTTATACAGTTATACTCTCTTCTCTACTTCCCTTTCTCTCCCAACGTGAACGTGACAAGTGAGAACTCACGCTCTCCTTGTCTCTCCTCGTCCATCCTTACTCCGTATGCCGTATGGATATATATATATATATATATTATATATATATTCTTCCCTCCAACT
>JAQGBT010004262.1:0-17035 GCA_034698585.1 Disparrhopalites patrizii | reverse complement strand
CTTTCTCTCTCTTTCTCTCTCTCTCTCTCTCTCTCTCTTTTTCTCTCTTTCTCTCTCTTTCTGTTTCTCTCTCTCTTTCTCTCTCTATGTATATTTGGGCCATCAATATATACTGCTTTATTGTTACTGATATTTCTCTCATTCTGCCATTCAATCATTCTGATTTCCTTTCAATCTTTCTGTCTCTCGTCTCCCCACTCACTGATGATTTCTTCTCTCTTTCTTTCTCTCTTTTCTCTCTTATTCTTACTTTCCCACTCGTAATCCTTCGCCCTTCCTATGCGTCTCTTTCCAATTCTTTCTCTCTCTCTGTTCTTTTTATCTCTCTTTTTCTTTCTATCTTCCTCTCTCTCTCTCTCTGTCTCTCACATTCTCTCTCCCCCTTTCCATTTCCCTCTTTCGCTCCCTCTCCCTTTTCATCTCTCATTGTCAGTTTCTCTTCGTCTCTCCCTCCCCTTCTTTTATATCTCTCTCTTCCTCTGTCTCCCTTTCTGTCGTTTTTTCCCGCCTCTGTCCATAACCTTTTCTAATGCGTTTTTTTCCTTGTCTTTTTGTCCCTTCCCCTCCTTGGTTTCCCTTTCTTATGTCTCCTTATGTCTCTCTGCTTCTCTTTTCTATCTTTTTGTCTCCCTAATTTCCCATTTTCGTCTCGTTTTGCCTCAGTAAATTCTCTTTTCTGCATATATGTATACTTCCGTAAATTTTTTTGGCTTATATTTATATTGTTCCCAGTCTCCCGGGTTCTTTCTCTCCTTGATGGTTCTCTTTGTTTCCTGTTTGTCTTTGCCTGCCTCTCTGTCTCTCTCATTTGCCCTCCTTTCTTCCCGTTGTCTCCTTCTCTCACCCATCTTCCTTCTCTCGTATTTTTCTTCTCTCCATCTTTTCTCCATCGTTCCTTCATTATACAAATTTCTCTTTCTCTGTCCCGTTTCTCTCTCTCTCTAAGTTTTCGTATTCGCACATACGGAATCTGTGTTAAGAAAATGCTTCAACTGGAATAGGAAATTTATAATGAATGGCGTCAAATCGGTCAGTGAAGCAACAAGTACAGGATTAAATACATATGCGTATGTACATCCTATTTTCATCACAGAATTCGATTGGAGATAAAATTACTTGTCAAAGTTAAACAAGGCAATAACAAATGTGTGACGAAAGTGAAAAATGGTGACACTTGAGGATTATCCGGGTAAAAAAATATACAACATTTAAACTTTATGCAGAGCATGGACAGACAAATGATCACAAAGTGTTTGCATTTCTTTTAATTTTGGTACCAAATTTGTTTTAATTTCTGTCTCCCATCGAGATGCTCGTCTCTTTCTTCTGCTGTTCTTCTCCCATCCCGCCTGAACCTCCTCTTTGAGACACTTCTTAGAAAGGAAGAATAACAAGGTAGCAAAATACCGAAGGCAAAACAATATATTTTTTAATGATTTCTCCTCCCCTTCTCTTTGGCCATTTGATCCAAAAATTTTGTGGGGGTTTGAGTGAATGAAATAAGTCAGCAGGTGGATGAGCTCTGAAAAGAGTGTATGATTTCTCTCTCTCTCTCTCTTTCTCTCATCCATTAAATTATGAGAGGATCTTTATTCCGTTCAATTATAATAGTAATTTGTTTGTGCACTCACACACGCTCACACAAAAATTGTTTTAGGGTAGGTTTTCTCCCCATAGAAAGGATGCATACTGGGATAGGCCTATCTTAACTTGTGGCGTGTTAAGCGGTCTCGGCCTCTCGTATAATAATTATGACTATGACCTGTGGCTCTCTTCTTTTTTTTTGCGAAATAAATAATAAAAGGCTGCTGACTGAGAGAGACGCTGTTTTCGTTATTATTATCAGGGTAGAAGGAGGCGTTGAATGGGATGAGAGAGAGAATGGGAAGAACCACATGCCGTGAGGTGCAGGTTGTTGGTGTGGACCTTATACATACCAGGCCTTGTTATTAGTCCTAAGGTGGTACATTGTCTATACAGAGCCAGGGATAGTACTTTTTTCTTTTATTAGTATATTCACTTTGTATTTAATATGTACGAACATATACATATGTAGTTCTTCCAAGAGATTTCATTTTAATGCTGGGGAAAAATAAAAAAAACGTGATTCTTTTAATTCTCGTAAATCCTCCTTAATCTTCCTTTCTGTATGACACATTTTACCTCCCTTTCCCTGTACTTGTACGGACTGGAGCTATGCCTGTTTGTGGCAGTCAAGAAATTGTGTCTCCTTTTCCCTTTTTCTTCTCGTTTTCTTTTTATTTTCCTTTTGCTTTTCTCTTTTTTTATTATCTTTTCGTTTCCTTTTTCTTTTCTCTTTTTTATTATCTTTCCGTTTCCTTTTTCTTATCCTTTTGCTTTTCTCTTTTTTATTATCTTTCCGTTTCCTTTTTCTAATCCTTTTGCTTTTCTCTTTTGTTATTATCTTTCCGTTTCCTTTTTCTTTTCTTTTTGTTTTTCTCTTTTTTTCATTATCTTTCGTTTCCTTTTTCTTTTCTTTTTGCTTTTCTCTTTTTTTATTATCTTTCGGTTTCCTTTTTCTTTTCTTTTTGCTTTTCTCTTTTTTTATTATCTTTGCGTTTCCTTTTTCTTTTCTTTTCGCTTTTCTCTTTTTCTAATGCTAATTATCGCTTCCTATTTCTCCGTTAACTCCGTTTTTCTTCTTCGTTTTATTCTTTTGTCTGTTTTTTTCGCTTTTTCTTTTTTATTCCGTGTTTTTGTACATTTTGTCCCGCTTTTCCCTTTGTCTTCTTTCCCTTTTCTTTTTTCTCTCTTTTGACTCGTCCGATTTACTTTTGTCTATTTCCGTTTTTCTCCTCCTTCTCCGTTTTTCTCAGTTGCTTATTGTTCTGTCTATTTAAATGTGATTGACGACAGATTTCTCAATTTTTCTGTATTCTCTTTTATGTGTAATACCATATATTGATACAATCTGGATGCTTCTGCCAGATTTTTATTTCCATCTTCTTTTTTTTCTTATCCATTTATTACTCGTTTAATACCACCCAACTAAACACGAAATCTCTAGGGGTTATTTCAATTTTTTTTAATTCGTTCTCTTCTTCTTTTTATTAGTTGTATCCGCGGGGGTTGTTATTGATCTGTACAAAAAAATGAAATTGAGCTGGTCCAATTTATTTCTTGTATATACTGATGTAAGAACATTTTTGCAATTCTTTTTCTGATTAATACCTACTGAATTCTTTCGTTTTTCGGTTAATATTTTTTTTACAGTTCAAAGTCAAAAGCTTTATTCCTGAAATGTGATTGGTTGCATTTGTGGATTGCAAAAGAATTTTTTATTTTTATACATACCATTTGAAAAACACATGACCGTACATCAAGGAGGAACAAGGCATGCAGTTTGTTGATGCCCATTCTCATTTGTCACATGCTTTGCCTTATTCTCTTGTGGATTCGGAGACAAGGGAAGAGGCTCGTAATTTTTTCCTTTTACTTATCTGTCAAGCCCCAAAGAGGGTACATGTGCTCCTGCCATACAAAAGAAGACATTACTAGCAATTAATTAGGAATTGAACAAGCTGCGCCAATAAGGATTATTATACGCTCTTTCTAGTCTATTCTTTGCTGTCGCTTTTGTTTGTCTCTCTAATTACTTCTGTATTTCTCATTCTCTCTCTCTCAGTTTTTCCCCTCACATCTCTCTTTCTCTCTTATTTCCACTTTCTTGCACATTCTTGCCTCTGTTTTTTCTCACACCGTCCTTTCCGGGTTTCTTTCTCTCTCTCTCTTTTTATGTCTCATTTCCCTTCTCTCCTTCCCTCTCCCTTTCTTTTGTTATTTCACTGTGTTTCACTTCCTCTTTATCTACTACTCTGTCTATTTACCTAGTTTTTTCTTAGTTTTCGCTTTCCCTCTACTTCTCTATTTTTCTCCCTCTCTAATTTCCTTTCTATCTTTCCTCCTCTTTTTCTATTTCTATCTCTCGTTTCCTTTCTCTCCTTCAATTTGCCTCTCTCTTTCTTTCACTGCCATTCACTTCAGTTTTCTCTACTCCGTCTATTTTCTGTCTCTTTCCATTTCTCTCTCTTCTCTCTCTCCCTTTCTTTGTTTCTACTTCTTTCTCTCTCTTTCTTTGTTTCTACTTCTTTCTCTCTCTTTCTTTATTTCTATTTCTCTCTCTCTCTCTTTCTCCTCTTTCGTTATTTCTCTCTCTCTTTGTTTTTTCTGTCTCTTTCATTTCCTTTCTTTCCTTGTCTCTCACTCTCTCTCTCTGCTTATTTTTTCTCTTTACTTCCATTTTTCCTACCCTTCTCTCGACTTCTCTCTGTTTTGTTCACTCTCCCTTTGTCTCTCTATTTTTATGTCTCTCCTTTTATCTCTCTTTATGTCTCTATTTTCTATCTCTCTCGCTCTCTTTATTTCTCTCTGTCCTTGTTTCTCTCTCTCGCTGTCTCTTTAATCCTCCCTTTTGTTCTCTCCCTCTGTCTCGCTCTATCTGTATTCTCCCTGTTTTCTCTCTCTCTCTCGCTCTTTCTTTATTCTCCCCTTTTGTCTCTCTCGCTCTCTATTTCTCTCTCTTTATTTCTTTCTCCTTTTTTCTCTCCATTTATTTCTCACCTTTTTTCTCTCTCTCTCGCTCTATCTCTATTCCCTCTTTTTTTTATCTCTCGCTCTCTCTCTATATTTCCCCCTTTTCTCTCTCTGTCTCTATTGCTCTATGTCTATCTCTATTCTTCTCCAGGTACGTCTCTGTTTTTACCTGTCTTATTCTTTACGTCTCTTTCTTTGCATCTCTTATATTCTATGTTTCTCTCTTTTTCTCTATATCTCCCTTTCGCTCTCTCCCTATACTTATTTCTTTTTCTTTATGTCTCTGTCATTCCATTTTGCTCTCCTTCCCCCTCTCTCTCTCTCTCTTCCTCTTTTTATTTCTCTGCTTCGCTCTCCTTATCTCCTCTCCTGTAGTCTTTCTTTGTCATTTTATCTCTTTCGATGTGCCTGTCTGTGATATTTATCTTCACGTATTTCCCTATTTCTCTCTTCTGGTTTCTGCTTCTCTCTTTTTATCTGCGTCACCCTCACTCGCTCCTTTTCTCTGTTGTTCTCTCCATCGCTCTCTCTCTACTGCTTTCTACATATCTCTCTCTCTCTGTCTTTCCCAATTTTCTGGTTTCCTCTTTCTTCCAATCTTCGTCTTCAACTCTCTTTTCCCCTCTCTCTCCTGTAGTCCTGTCAAAGGCAATGGGTGATTTAAGAGCCATGACGGTCGCGTCTCTCTTCCGAGCGGGTGAAATTTTCCTAATTAAATAGTACGAGCACGACTGCCATGGCGTGGAGCTCAGAACAACAATGAGCTTCATTAGCCATAAGAAGTAGAAAAAAAAAGGATTCTCTCACCATCCCTAAAAAAATAGATGCCTTTAAAAAAAATACGCCAGCTACTGATTTAGACCCAGTGGCGCAAATTGATTATATTCCCATCTCGCAATGCCACTCTTGCGACAATGCCACACAGTGTACATATGCATCCCAAGTATTTGCGTTCCTAGATGGTAAAAATATACATGAGAGACAAGGGAAACTCACGGCGTAGATTGGCAGAGAAGAACAAGATTTTTTTTATTTTTTCTTCTGGTAGGTTGAAAAAAAAGTTATTGAACAAGGGACAAAGACTCCCTTTCGAGTCCCATCCATTTTTTATTTTACGGGGCTTCAATACGGGATTTGGCAAGGTTCCTATAACGTACCAAAATTTTTGTATGCCAGACACAGTTCGGGGGTTTGTTCGTGCATACGTGAAAAAAACAGGCATTGGCACCAGCGTGTCAAAGAAGGACTAGTACAAGTGTGTTCAAGAGGCTTCCTTGTTCGCTCCTTTGCAAAAGTGTTTAAAATAAGAGGACTAAAAAAACGTTCCCCTATAAGAAAATAATATTGTAGGGAATACAATGTACAGGGTGTTTTTTCCCCTTAGAGTGTGCGCTACTTGATGTTAATTGAAAATTTACAAGTGGTTCACACACTTGTCCTAACCAAATTTGCCTCCCATATAAGGCTAGGCGCACCCGTGGCTGGCTATATCGCTTTTTCTATAGGGGCTTTTTTTCTTTAGAATTACCTTTGTGAATAATGAATGGGGCAAAATGCGTCAGCTTTCTTCCCTTTTTTTCATTTAAAACTTATCGGAGTTTAGCCAAGAAAAGGTGCAGAAATCGTTTTTGCAGTCGGGAAAAAAATTAGGAAACTTGAGAAGCAATTTACTTTATTTTTTCCTACACAATTGTTTCTGGCGATTCTCCGGTTTGAAGGTACAAGCAGAATGCTTGCTAGAATGTAATGGATAATTGAACAAAGAAGGGAATTGAAACAAAAGTGCAATATCTGCCATCGACTTAATCTCTTTATGACGTAATTAGGGATGGCAACGATCCGATTTGATCCAAAAATGTTAGTTCGATTCGTTTCAAAGCCTGAACTGAATCGAAATTCGAAATTTCATCCCATTCGTGATGCAAACGACTCGGTTCGATTCAAGCCAAGATTTGAATCTAATCATGATTCAAACAATCCAAAAAATATATTATTACGACAAGATTTGTTTCACTTCTTGGAAATTTTAGGAATATATTGAAGTCTAATCGTTTGCCACTTCAAATAAATGGAAGTAACCTTGATATAATATTTGCCGTCGATTTAAATTTTCTCCAATATTTTGATGGTTATTGCTCTGCTTCGGAGGAATATCTAAAAAAATTTTCTTAAATAATGGATCGAATGAATCGAATTTCAGTTACATTTTATGATTCGATTCACAACTTCAAACGAATTTTCTGATTCGATTCACGGTTTTGAATCGCATCAAATTTGCATGTAATTTGAATTGAATCGAATCTAATTGAATCGAAAAATCTCATTCAGAATCAAATCGTTGCCATCCCTAGATGTATTGTATGCATATTTTAAGAAAAAACAAATATATACACATTTCAAGCTATAAATAAATAATGTCCCACGTCATCAGGAAATGGTTTGGATTGGAGCGGATGGCAATAAACGAGTAATTACGACGAGCCAGAATAACCTGACAGGGACAAAAATAGCCAATGTCGTCCAACCTCCCCAAGAAAAAAAGGACCCTCACCTCCAATTATCGATTATGTGCTTGGAAACCCTGCGAGTGCTTTTAATAGGGAGAGACGACAAGGAGAAACAGGATGAAAAAAAAACAAGCGGAAAAAGTCCCATAAATCAGATATGAATCGTCTAGTGTTAACAAGAGAAAGGATTATGGGTAAACAAATCACTGAGTCCGACTGTGTATGATAAAGGACTTACTTTACAATGCAGAGTGCATAGCCAGAGCTAAAAAAGGTAATATATGGAAATATGAAGATTAGTGATTAGACCCCGAGAGAAGAAGAAAAAAGGGAGAATAAATCAAAAGGGTGTCAAATATGCACATTGTCCAAACTGTTCCTTTTATTCCATGTTCACATGTGGACGTCCACTAGAAAATTTTTTGGAGGAGGCTTGGCTCCTTCACGATTTTTACAAATGTTTTTTTTTCAAGTGTCAAGTGCATCCTTATGAATACAATACAGAAATATTAGATACATACGCATTATGCACATTCAACATGTATGTACATGTTGAACACACATGTGTATGAATTATGGATGTGCAAATGAGAATGTATACATCTAGTACAGTGGACTCACGCCATAACAGTTTTTAAGGGAGGGAAAAAACCGGCTGTTGTACAGAGAAGTTTTTATAGATATAGTTGATATAGGTACAACTTTTGGACAACCTTTGTAGTACGGACAGCGTACAGTCGACTTTCACTATATGTACGCAACAGCTGTCACTATAAAAGCACTATTACAGTCGACTCTCGCTATAACAGCACCCTATAAAGCATCAAATTTGATTTGTTATAGCGAAAAACTGTTATCGAGAACAGACATTTCTAGTTAACAAATGGGGAAAGTTTTTGAGGGGAGCATTTTCTGCTGCTGTTATAACGAGAGTACTGTTATACAGGGGACTGTTATAGAGAGAGTCGACTGTAATGGTTGTTATATGGAAAAGTTGTTATATGGAACATTTAATATGTACACTACATACATATACGTAGGGCTGGAAAATAAAGTTGTTCTAGAGTAAAAGTTGTTATAAGGAGAGTTGTTATAGAGAGAGTTCTCTGTATGCAGTAAAGTTTCTCTGCAGCAAGTCTCTTTATATTAACATTTCTCTACAACAGCGATGATACATTATTAGACATAGCTACATTAGACATAAAGTACATATGTACAAGTGTGATACATTTGTACCTTATGTTTATATAATAATATAACAACATCTCTCAGTATAACAATATTTAGTGCCTTTCCCTTCAATGTTGTTATAGAGAGACTTCTCCAGTACTTTCATATTCCAAGACTAATCGCATTTTCGAATACCTGGAGAGCTTCATCGTACAAACGACTTCCTCTATAAGAACTCTCGCATTAAAAGCATTTTGCCTGTAACAGCCGGATTTTTCCTTCCAACATTTAATCTCGCTACAGCAGCATCTTGTTTCTATAACAGCAATCTAGCCAAAATAAAATACCTCATCAACATCAACTTTTTCTCGTAGCAGCACTTCGACTATATAATAGCACAATTTTTTCCTCCTATCAAAAACGTTTTAGGAAACATTGACATAATTTCTTCAAATGTTAGAATTATACCGGGAAATATCTGTTGTCTTGATTAAGTAATAATATCACAATAGACTCTCTCTCTACAACGGTTCCCCTTAAATCAGCAAATTTCCCCCGCCACATATAGCGAAAAACCATTATGTATAGAGAACAGAAAGTATGTAAACTATTGAAGAAAGTTTGTGGTGGTAAAAATTTCTGCCACCGTTACAGAGAGACAGAACGGTTATAAGGGAGCCCAATATAGAGAGAATCGACTGTATTATTTTACCCAGTTTTGTTTAACGCGCTTTGATGCGCAGAGAACAGAGAGGGTGCTGTTATAGTAAGAGTCAAATGAATTTACATTAGTTTTAATTAAATAAGAATTCAAAATGACTGAATTTGTTTGAAAATTGGTGACTATGTATGTATTGTTTTTATGTAATTTAGTGAATAAACACGAGTTTAAATTGGGATGTATTTTCCCTCATAAAAGCAAGTGTTGATATAAAGAGTGTCGAATACATGTTAAGTATTGCATTAGCAACGGATTAGAGAAACATATTATGAAGAAATAATGCTACATGCACTAAAATACTTTAGTCATGTATAAATGCTATGGCGGGATCCAAAAGATTATTACAGTGTACTCTCTCTCTCTGTAACAACTCTCCTTATAACAACTTTTCCTTGTTACAACTTTGTTTAGCAGCCCTTCGGATATGTAGTATACATATTAAACGTTCCATATAACAACCAATTTTGTCCTTCCCTTCAGGGTTGTTATAGTGAGAGTCCACTGTATAGGGAAAATGCTATTACAGAGAGAGTTCTTACATATGACGAAATCTACCCTATATGTACATTTTCAAATAGGAAACTGCATTGTGATGGTTATATAGTCTATACCTACGCATATGTAATATCCACTAATACCGTCTTGATCATTATGGGTGTAAACATTTCGTCGAGCCTCTTTAATGCATTAAGCTATAATAGTACATGATTTACTCGGGATTGCCTAGGATTTCGCGTAATTAATTTCGTTCTGTTCAAAATTTGTTAATTTATTCCTGGCTGTCTCCACGATCAAAAAAGGGTGGCTTCGAGGGGATGCATACAATTTTGTGCCACACAAAATAAATCTCCCATCCGTCGGGCACTTCCCCTCTTCTGCAGAATGCTCGGGACGATGCTTTTTCTTATGAAGCAAAATTTATGGAGGGGGATTTGATACCTTTGGCTCTTGCTGAGCTTTAAAGCATTAATAATTGTGGAAATACACCAGGTACACATACGAACAGGGGTGTATCTTAATATTTGAATGTGGTAATGCACGCGATTTCTGTTTTTGGGCGTTATTTACGACATGGATATTCCTCAGGATTTATTATTTATTAGGCACTACTAAATGCTGGGGGGTCGTGGAAATTTTCTGACTTTCGGTGAGAAGTTGCAATTGCTACGCTTTTACGCCATTCAATTAAATTTTGTACATGACTGTGGCGCGCTGATCATTAAAAGTTATCAATCTCAGTATGAATAAAGTAAATTAATCCGTGAAGGAACTTAAAATAGTCTCAAAAAATAACGCCTTCAAAGTTATTCATTTTCCCAAGCTTTTTTGGCGGAATTTTTAGAATTCTTAATTGAAACAACAATTAGGAATTTGAACTTAACCGCTGGATTTATCCAAAAAACTTATTTTTTTAGTAATCGCAATCATGATAAACAGCTGAATCCAACGAAATTAATGAAACAGCTTCATTACAAAGTCCCAAACAAGATTATCATAAGGAATGGAGGCCGCTCAGAATTTATCCAATAAATATCATTTGGATTCTCTAAGGCGGAGACGGAAAGCTTGAAAAAGCCAAAGGAGAGAGACAGCATGTTAAAATATGGGAGGAGGAGTTCCCTCTAAAACTCCTGTCATTCTGTAGCTTTTGGCACTTTTTGCTCTCCGCCTCAATTAAAGTATATGGGATTGCTGAGAATCGATATAAAAAAAATGCGTGGAGCATTTTACACTTGAGTATCTTATCAAATAAAAATGTATCTGCATGTTGGAATTGTCTCATAAATTATTTCTTCCCCTTCAGAGCAATCTGACTTGCTCTTCCCATCATTTCAAGTTTCTAAAATGATCCTTTTCATCTGCTTCCAGCTGGATGTGCTGATAATACCGTTTCTTGTTCAAAGGCGGAATATTTTCACATGTGTGTACATGCGTAGTTTTATATGAAACTTCGAATTCAGAAAATTTTAGAGGATATGGTGAGATCTGGGAAAGTGCCAATGGTGGCAGCACGGCTGTAAAATTTGCAATTTTCTCTGGTCCAAAGATTTTTTCTCCGTTTACGTACAAAAAATCCCCTGGAAGAAATTGCTTGGCACGAAGTTTTGTAAAAAAAAAAAAAAAAAAAAAAAGCAAGCCTTAAAAATTTGTCTCGTAATTCCCCTTAAAATTTGTGTTTCTAGCAATTTTACTGAAAATTTGCGTTCCCAGAATTTTCCTTGCGAAAGTTATGTTTAATTCCCCTGAATATTCGGGTTTTTAATACTTTCCTTGAAAATTTGTCGCACAAGTTAGATATATCTATCGTTAATAATGTCTCATATTTTAAGGAATTGTATAATACATTTTTTTGTAAATTGTCTTTCAGGTTGGCTCGGCGCATGCTCCGTGGGTGTGTCCCTGTTCCTCTCCCCGATTTGGGTGTCGATCTGCAAACGGAAGAGCACGCGGTTGTCCGCCGTCTTTGGGGGACTTGTCGCATCCCTCGGATGTCTCTTCACGTCTTTTGCGACGCAGCTTCATCAAGTGTTCTTCAGCTACTCCGCCATTCTGGGTATGAATAAATTGTTAAAACAAGAAAATTAAAACAAATTCAAATTTTCCAGCAAATTTAAATGGACGCAACTTATATTTAAACAAATTAGTATTTTCAAGCAAATTAAAATGGAACTAAATTAAATTTAAACAAATAGTATTTCAAGCAAATTAGATTAAAACAAGCAAGTATTTTCAAGCAAATTAAAGTAGAAACAAGTTAAGTTAAAACAAATAAGTATTTTCATACAAATCAAAATGGAAGCAAATTAAAGTAGAAACAAATTAAATTAAAACAAATTGGCACTTTCATACAAATCAAAATGGAAGCAAACAAAAAAAGAACAAATTAGTATTTCCAAGCAAATTAAAAAGGAAGGAAATTAAATTTAAACAAATAGTATTTCAAGCAAATTAAATTAAAATAAGCAAGTATTTACAAGCAAATTAAATTTAAACAAGCAAATTAAATTTAAACAAGCAAATTAAATTAAAACAAGCAAATTAAATTTAAACAAGCAAGTATTTGCAAGCAAATTAAACTAAAACAAGCAAGTATTTACAAGCAAATTAAAGTGGAAGAAGTTGGATCAAAACAAATTAGTATTTTCATACAAATTAAAATGGAAGCAAATTAAATTAAAGTAAATTAGCATCTTCAAGCAAACTAGATTAAAGCAAATTAGTATTTTCAAGCACATTAGATTAAAACAAACTAGTATTTTCAAGCAAATTAAATTAAAACAAATTAGTATTTTCAAGCAAATTAAATTAAAACAAATTAGGTGTATAGCTAATATTCTTCGTTAATTTTCTAACCAATCACAATTTAAACTGGTGGATCAGCATAAGCTCATAAAAAATTGTGTAGATTTCTTGTGAGGCATAAGACTATCATCTGTATGACCAACTGAAATTACAAATTCGAATCCCAAATTTTGTAAATGGCGTAAAAGTTAGACAAAAATCAGCCGGACAAAGTCAAATTGAATCGAAAATGAAAACCAAGAATCGTTTTACGAAAAAGAGATCATTCACCCCACCATTTGCAAGCGTATGCGACTGAATGCTATGCAATTCAAAAGTTTTTTAAACAGAATTTAGCTATGTACTGCGATTAACTGTTACGTGAATGAAAATTCAAAACACTTTAAAAAGTTCAAAATTAGAAAATTCTAGCCATTGCCATTTGGCATCTGATAATCTTCCAATTCTGTCCAGTTTAGCTAAAATTTGGCAAAAATCAGAATAAGTCCATTTTTATAATAATAGCCATAGTGATAAATTTTTCTGGCTCATTCCACAGGCATTGGCGTAGGCCTCACCCGGGACGCGTCTTCCCTGATGGTGGGTCAATATTTCAAGCGCAAACGAGACTTGGTGGAGATCACGGTGGTGGCGGCGAGCGGCCTTGGAATTCTCCTCATGTCCATCCTCATCAACAATGCCATTCAGTAAGTGCTAACAATGTGGATCTATCTCCTCCTTACTATAATGAATGGAAATCCATGCATATGCATGAACACTGGTCTGTCCACAGTTTTTTTTTTGTTACAATTCCGCTCAAAGCTGCCCATCCACCTAATTGTTACGCCCTACCACGGAATTTCTAATTAAGTTGTAATATCCCCTCTATTTTTTTCTTCTTCTTTTACTCTCGTTTACCCTCAAGTGAAGTTTTCGCTGGGATTATTAATTATTATTTATTTATTGTATTTTTTTTTGTTTCATCTGGATTTTCAACAGTTCCTTGGGTTGGCGATTTGGGCTTCAGGCTCTGACGGGATCTCTCTTTGTCTGCTTCTTCCTGGGCACCTGCTACCGCTCCGCCTCCCTCTATCACCCGCAGAGGAGGGCGATTCTGCATTTAAAGAACCAGAAACGAAAGGTATGATATATACATACGTATAGATGTGTAATAAAAGATTTTTTCAATAATTTAATTACCGTAATTTACGAATTTTGAAATAATTTTCAAAATGAATGTTTAGAGAGAACAATGACTCTATTTATTCCAATTTACTTTTTTAGGTAGATATTTTGCAAAAACAAATGTTTTTAACAAGTCCTATGTGACTTTTAAAGTGATTGAGAAATAATTTGGAATTCGAAATTTAATCCTGGAACATGAATACCTTGAAGGATTTTATTTGAATTTATTGTTTGGCTTGGAACTCCAAGATAATGGCGTTAATGTGAAGACCCTTAAAATGTAGTTCGTTATAGAAGAATTACCTGTACAGTGGAGTCTCTCTATAACAGCATTTCTCTGTAACAACATTAGTTTTCCCGCCCCTCGTAACATGTAACGTTCATATTTAGTGTTCTATATAACAACTTTTCCCTGTAACAATATTTTCCGCACTTCCTTTCAGGGTTGTTTTATAGAGACTCCACTGTATCAGTATCTGTATTTCTGTATATACTTCAAGAAGCGTAATACATATAGGGCAAGCCAAAAGCTCAAAAACTTCGTTTTAGACCCCATTTTACATATGAAGTTAGTTTTAGACACATTGAGAGCAATTTTTACACAAAAATAAAGCCTAAAATTCATAATACGAAAGAAAGAAACAAGCATACAAATCCTAACTAGAAAAAAATTAGCATAAAAGGCATAATTCCAAAAAATTAGGATAAAAATAGCATATTTTCAAAAAATTCTGTAAAAACGTGTAATTTTGTACTTGTACAAGAAAAGGCAAGAAATTACTGTCATTTATTTATTTTGAGCTTCAAATCAGCAAATTTAATTATTTTAAATCTATCAAAAACTATATGATAAATTGGTAGCATAAAAACATACTTTCTACCGGAAAAGCACAATTCTTTGATAAAAATGTAATTTTTAAAGCATAAAAAGCACAAATTTTTCACGTAAAAGTATAATCTGTTTGCAATAAATAGCATTAGTGGGCAGGCTTTAATAATATGCCATCTAAACGGTGTTTTTATAGGTAAAGGACAAGGAAAAGCGGGATGACAAGCCTCCATTTTTAGACTGCACGTGTTTGCGGAGCAAAACTGTACAAATTATCCTCCTCTCCTCTGCCTGTACAGCCTTTGGGATTTACACTCCACTTTTTTACGTGGTAATAATGATCCTTTCAATCCATTTTTAATTTGTTAATAGATAAAAAAAATAAAACTTCTATTAATTTTTACTTGCTTATAGTTGGTCAGTGATATTAATTTTTATTTGCTATTAATTTTTAATTTTTAATTGATATTAGTTTTTATTTGCTATAAATTTTTATTTGCTATAAATTTTTATTTGATATTAATTTTTATTTGCTAATAATTTCAATTCTTATTAATTTAAACTAATAAAATAAAGATGATTTGGTATTAACGATTTTATTTTGTATCTAGGCTTTAGATGAGCCCCAGCCTGAGGAAGACATTGACCTGCATTTCTCCTTGGTGTACATTTACATCGGCATCACGTGGATCGTGGGCTGTGTCATTTTCGGCGCCCTCGCCGTTCAGCGGAGCAAAGATTGTCGGATTGCTAAACAGTACTTGTGTCAGGTGAGTTCTCAGCGTAATTACATATAATTATGCATTTAGGACAAATTTGTTGACAATTTTACGCACGAATTTGTTTATATAAGTTTTAAGAGACCTACTGGCCAAAATTTGTACAATGGATAAATCCTGAAGTACAAATTTATAATTGAAAAAATGTATATGTGATGCAAAAACAAAGGATTTCTGCATGGAGTAGACACGGAATTATGTAGATTATTTCTTGGATAGTTTACATATTATTAAAGGCTTAATTTTAATGCGTAATAATACGACACTGGATATGTTTTTGCAGGTGGCGGGTCTGATATGCAGCATTTCTATAGTGATTCTAACGATAGTCAAGGGCCAAAGCGGCCTCATCATCTTCTCCTGCCTCTACGGATTTTCCTTGGGAGGTTACAGCTACACTTTGAAGGTGTACACCTACGAGCGGGTCCGTGCCCGGCACTTCCCCAGAGCCTGGTCATTTGTTCAGTCAAGCCAATCTTTGCCCATGGTTTTGGGAGCAGCTTTGACTGGTATGAATTCTCTTTTTTATTCTATTACTATTATATGTATCGGTTTTACGGCAATTTTGTTTCGTCAAAAACTAAGGAATTTTGTTGCAAACGTATACCATCGCTAAAATTATAGCACGTAAACATTTTGGCCGTCAAAAACTTAGTCCGATCAAAATGTTTGTCACAATAAAGCATTTTAATTTGCAAAATATTTCTTTAGTATTGGTTTTTAGTATTTGTTATCGTTTGTCCTTTCCCAAAATTTGTTATTGTGTTTCGTATTTCCATAATTTGTCGCCGCCTTTTTATTTTCAAAATTTGTTATTGTCTTTCGTATTTCCATAATTTATCGCCGCCTTTTTATTTTCAAAATTTGTTATTGTCTTTCGTATTTCCATAATTTGTCGCCGGCTTTCGATTTCCAAAATTTGTTATTGTCTTTCGTATTTCCAAAATTTGTTGCCGGCTTTCGATTTTCAAAATTTGTTATTGTCTTTCGTATTTCCATAATTCGTCGCCGGCTTTCGATTTCCAAAATTTGCAATCGTCTTTCGTTTTTCAAAATTTGATATCGTCTTTCGCTTTTTCAAAATTTGTCTCCGTTTTTCGTTTTTTCCAAATTGGGCGTCTTTACTTCTCCAAAATTTAATATCGTTTTTAGCTTTTTTAAAATTTGTCGTTCTGTTTCTTTTATCCAAAATTTGTCGCCGTCTTTCGGTTTTCAAAATTTGATATCGTCTTCTGCTTTTTAAAAATATGCAATGCTTTTTAGGTTCCAAAAGCTGCTGTCAAAATGCTATTGTACAAAAATTTGCCCTTATCTTTTATGGATAATTAAATTTTCTTAATACACTTTCAGTCGCTTTTCATTGCAAAATATAATTTTATCAAAATTTGTCATGGCAAAACTTGAATTTTTTTATTTTTGAATTATTTGCCAAAATACATTAATGTCAAAGTTTCCATTTAACAAAATTTTTTTTATTACCTACATTTTCGCTGTTGAAAATTGACCTTGTCTTTTTTAGCAATTTTACATTTGTACCATGAACACATATTTGCTTCTATTGGTTGTCCTGAAAACGTCGTATATTTTTTCGCAGAATAATTTGTTAGAAATATGGCAGGTTCAAAATTGTCCTCTATTTAAACTTTAAATGAAAATTTGAAGCAATTCTTGATTTTCAAAAACTTTCCATTTGTAATAGAATTAATTAAATAACTGAATTAATCAAAATTATTAATTAAAATGATTTTAATATCTTAAAATGATTAATTAAAATGATTAATTAAAATGATTTTAATGTCTTAAAATGATTAATTAAAATGATTAATTAAAATGATTTTAATATCTTAAAATGATTAATTAAAATGATTAATTAAAATTATTTTAATATCTTAAAATGACTAATTAAAATGATTTTAATATCTTAAAATGATTAATTAAAATGATTTTAATATCTTAAAATGATTAATTAAAATGATTTTAATATCTTAAAATGATTAATTAAAATGAT
>JAQGBT010004261.1:0-17041 GCA_034698585.1 Disparrhopalites patrizii | reverse complement strand
AATTCCAATTAAAATACTGAAAAATATGAATATAATTCCGATTTGAATTCGAATACCGATTCGGATGGCATACCTTGGTACATATTTTATGCTCTATATAATAACGTTTTCCAGTAACAATATTTTTTCGACTTCCCTCCAATGATGCTATAGAGAGACTCCACTGTAGTTACTTTTTTTTTTTTTACTATAAAGGCAAATTTTTTTTAATGAATTTTGTTTATTCGTAGGCAATGTGCAACCAAAAATGCTCTCTGTTTTGGCTGCACGCACTGAATTGAATTACAGTGGAGTCTCTCTATAACAAGTCTCTTTATAACAATATATCTATGTAACCACATTATTTTTCCAGCCCTTTGTATACATAGTGTACATACTAAATGTTCCATATAACAACCATTTTTTCAGGGTTGTTATAGCAAAAGTCCACTGTAAAGTAAGGTATAAAGTGGAGTCTCTCTATAACAAGTCTCCTTATAACAGCATTTCTCTGTAACAACATTATTTTTCCAGCCCCTCGTACAAGTAAGGTGCATATGTAATATTCTATATAACAATATTTCCCTGTAACAATATTTTTTGCCCTTCCATTCAGAGTTGTTATGTAGACTCAACTGTATTGTTTTTTTAATAATTTCAGAAAGTGGAAAGCAATTTATTATGGATATACTCCAAAATAGTTTCGATGCCAGAATTTTCCAAAATCTGTATTCCATTTGATCCTAAAAAAAGAAGAGATTTTAGTTAAATGGCGTGAAAATTGTCCAATGACGTGTAAAAAAGACTGTCTCCTGGTAAAACTACTATAAATCCATAGATTCCCATTCCCCGTAATGGTTATAACATGTGAGGGCATCAAAAAGAAGGGAAAAAATTGATTGGTAAATAAATTCTCTGAGGGGAACATCTCCCCACCGATTTACGATCCTGCTGCTGCGGATTTTTATTAACTGGCAAATCCCGTCTGACTTCATTTGTAAATATACCCAAGAAACTCCTCACTTTGGAAGAGTTCCGTTATGATGCTGAGGAAGACAACCACCGCTGTTACTTGCTATTACATATGTCCCAGTCATTTTTATCTTCAGTAGAATAAGCGCACTTCTCCTGCACAGATGCTTCAGCAGTTACATTCTTTGCGTACAAAAGATTAAAGAAAGAGCTCTCCATAAATAAAATATGTAACATGATTCCAAAACGCCCTGAAACTTGTGCATGTTCATTTATTTTTTTGTACGCGACGTGTATAACTGTCAAATCGTAATGAGAAGTGACAGTGTCATCCATGATATTGTTATATGGCTAATCGTTATACTATAGCTACATGTTTAAATGCGTACATACATACATATATAGATACATACATTTAGATACATGAATAATATGAAACCAGCTTTTTGTGTGAGAGCTAAAAATGAAAATACGTGCAAGCATTTTTTGCCGATAGAATTTCTGCTACTATTGATGACCGAAGACATTGTTAATGTTGGTCAGTGTACAGTCGAACCTCTCTATAACGGGCTCTCTTATAACGGTTTTCTCTCTATACCGGTGGCAGAAAATGCTTCCCTCAAAAACTTTCTCCAATTTTTAATATAGAAATTTCTGTTCTCTATAACGGTTTTTCATTTTACAGGGAAAATATGCTGATTTAAGGGGAACCGTTATAGAGAGGTTCGACTGTATATAGATATAAAGTGACTCGTTATCAGTTCTTTTTTCTTCGATTCCATATTCGAATTTATACAGCGGAGATTCTATATAGCAGCACTCAATTGATTAGCGAAAAATATTGTTACAGTGAAATGTTGTTATATAAAAAATTTAATACGTACCTTGTATGTACGAAGGGCGGAGAAAATAATGCTGTCATCATAAAGAAACGCTGCGCTAACGAGACTTTTGTTATAGAGAGACTCCACTGTATATACTTGAAAGGTTGGAACTGATCAAAAACAGATCACAGTTAATTCTCTCCATACGAGTTTTTGCGTTATAAGGCGTTCAGCAATCTCTCCGAGCAAATATGACTGAGAAAATCACTCTCTATAACGGTGTTTTTATAACGGTTTTTTCATAGGCCACGGCTTCAAATATTTCTCGCATTATAACGATTTTTCCAAAATTTAGAAACAATCGCGGTTTTTCAATTTTGAGTATGTATGTACATAACCGTTTTATGCCACGCATCGTAATCATTTTTTGCACTACAGTGGAGTCTCTCTTTAACAAGTCTTTTTATAACAATATTTCTGTATAACGACATGAGTTTTCCCGTCCTTGGTACATGTAAGGTGCATATTTAATGCTCTATATATAACAACATTTCTCAGTAACAATATTTTTCCTTTCCTTCAATGCTGTTATAGAGAGACTCCACTGTATAACGGTTTTTATCAAGCTTGGAAACCTCCATGGTTTTTAATTTTTTTATAACAGTGTTAGGACACGCCTGCAAATATTTCGGCCACTATAACTATGTATTTTTTCGTTTTTTCCCAGACCCCAATAGATTACGTTTTTCTCTATACAACGGTTATTGCACTATTTCCGCCAACGGTGTTTTGCTACAACGATTATATGTACATTTTTTTAATTTTTAAAAAAATTCAAGCATGCATGTAATGAAGACCAATTATTTACCACTTTAAATAAATGCAAGTAACATTGATATAATATTTATTGTTGGTTGATTTTTACGGTAATATTTGGAAGGTTATTTTGCTCTCTTTTGAATGAATGTCTTGTGAAATTCTCGTATCATTAATTGGATATAATAAAGTTTTCAGTTAAATTTTATGAGACACATCTATTATCTATATAGAATAGAATTATTTGAATCGATCCACATTTTTGAGTGGAATCGAATGTCCAAGAATTTGAATTGAATCAAATTGAATTAAAATTCACGATTCAGAATCGAACCGTGGGCATCCCTAAAAAGGCAGTAACATGATTGATAAATCTTTGGGGTTAAAATGCAGTTTATTAAATGAACTGTCCAGTGCATTCAATACATGCATGTGTGCGTTTTCTCTGTACATGCATGCATGTAGGAATCCCATTTTTATTTATTTTTTATTTCCCAATATTTTCGATACATATATGATTAGCAGCTGAATAAATGTTTTGCCACATGCATATATGTATGTATACATACGCAGTGCTATCAAATTTTGCCCGCCACACGACCTGCATAAAAATATTTTTGTTGAATATCCGAGCGTTCAGATAAGCAAGGGCATGGATAATTGATAATTGGCACAAACCTTCCCCGATAACACAATCATAAGTCATAGCCATTTCGTGGTTGCAGTTATGCACAAACGAAAAAATGCTTATTTGCACAAATGTGTGGTAGTAGGCAACAAGGATAAATTATAAACCCAACGACTATTTAGGATATACTTTTTTTTATGTCCTTGCTCAAAGATTACGTCCAGCGTACATTTTCTGTCATTGCAACAATGCAGGAGGCATAAACTATAATAACTCAAACCAAATCGGATATATTTTCATGTACAGACGTAAAAATACACATACAATAAATTTTGTGTAGCCCATACGATTCGTCGGAAGTGAGTAATTACCAGGAAGGTCTGGATGCTCCTGTTAGCTAATCACCTTGTGATGAGGAAAACAATTAACGGAAGCCACACGTCCACAGAGCCAGGCATCAAGATAAAAGTGCAGAAATCTGCAGGATTTTACTATACATAATACAAAAGTAAATAAAATGACGAATCTCCAAAGGACTTTGAGACTTGCACATACAGAGGCCGATTTTAGGAGGTTGTCAGTTGTCGTAGATTGCAACACGAGAAAAATATTTTGTTTTAGTTTCAAATGTCATCCCATAAATTGTCATCACTGATAATTGGTATATAAAACGGGAGAATGCTTTAGATAAACCCCAGTTTAATTGACAATTAGATTGCCACTGAAAGCTGCAACTGGGTCAACTTTATTTTTGGTAAGGTTTTACATATTTTTTCCAAAATAAATAAATAAATTTGGAACTGCTAACCGTATTTATAATTACAGTAAAATTTTGTTGGGTGAACCGCTATAAGAGACAGCTGTAAGAAGCGAAGACCTTTTCTAAATTATTTTCAATTTCCTTTGTTTATGGGCTACACATTCTAGGACATTTAATATTCAGGGGGGCAGACTATTTTGAGGGACAAAATTTGCTACATGGCACACTCTAAGCCATCTGAAGAGACTTTCCTGAGGTGGCTAGAGGTTCGTAACAACACCGGGAAGGACACGGCTCGGCAGCCAGCAAATGGCCGGGGCGGGAAATGGATGATTTTTTTCGAACATCTCCAAAGTCTGGATGCTGCCTGGGAAATCGTAGCCAGGGCAACAATAGATGGGCTTCTGGGATGGCGGGCAGGTGTAAGAACAATTGTGCCCGGCGACAATACATCTTGTAAGAATTCCCAACACGATAGCCAGCAGGTGTTTGGGTGAAAGTTTTAATCGTTTTTATAAACAGTTTTCAAACTGTATAATCCAAGAGTTTGGAATCGTTTTCGCAGATGAGGGTGGATGGCCCATATGTGTGAATACATACGACTACGACGATTTGCAAGATGTCGTTAGGGTTTGCAGACGACTGGAGGAACTTGAAGGATTCGCGTTGCTCGGATTCTACTACAAGGCGGATGACAAGAAGAAATGGACCAAGGATGGGGACAAATACATTTGCAGCTATATAAAGTCGGAGGTTAACAGTGTAATTTATTGGCAAGGTGATGGCGGTGAAAGGAGGCCACTCGAGATACAAGACTAGTAGATTTATATATTTGTTTTATATATACAGGCTCCCAAGAAACTATTGGCACCGGTTACCAATAGGATGCAACAATGCTGCAAAATAGCAAAAGCATGTTTCCTAATATGCAGAATTTTATTATGGATCTAGGAAAAAATCCCGATCCGACCAACATTAACCGAGTTATGGGAGATTTTTAAAAAAAATAATACAAAATTTAAATTTTCGATCAAATTACTTTTTTTCTGTCAGTAAGTACAAAACCTTGAATGTTCTCCCAACCGTACAAAATGGAGAAAGCGTGTTTTGCGAGCACAATTTATAGTGAATCTAGAAAAAATATTTGTATTAAGATCAAACACGAATTGGCCAAGTCATGGCAAGTTTTCAGGCCCAAGTTCAAAAATGAGATACTTGGTTCTGCCTTCACGGACCAAAATAAATTTTCAAAACTTGTTTCTATTATTATATAGTGCAAAATTTAATTATGAATTAAGTACAAACACTTCTGAATAGTTTTGGTTGCAATAAAATCATTAAATTCGCAATTCTGACTCAAAAAGGCTCTCAAACACGTTTACGCATCAGCAACGGCACATTCTTAGGGCAAAAATATTAAAATAATTTTTTGAAAAGCTATCATTTGCAAAGCTCCCGAAAGTTGCTTTTCATATAATTTTCAAACCATTAATTAATTTAAAAATTGTTTTTATTTGGAATCTTTGATGATACCATAAAAATTTGTAACCCTTTTCTTGAACTTGGCGTAGAAAACTCGTCATAATCTGGTCAATTCGTGTTTGTTCTTAATAGGAATATTTGTTTCAAATTCACAATAAAATTTTGCTTGGAAACCACAATTGCTCCAGTTTTTACGGTTATGAGAATATTAAAAGCTTTATTGTCTCCACAGTTAGAAATAAAAAAGTAATTTTGTAGACAATTTAAATTTTTTAGTTAAAAAAAATCGCCATAACTCCGCTAATGTTGGTCGGATCTGGATAAATTTGTTTCCATAGATCCACAATAAAATTCTCCATAGGCAACATGCTTTTGCTCTTTTGCAGCATTTTTGCATCATACTATTTAGGGGGGATATTGTTTCTATAACCCCTTATATGTCACATGTATATTTATTTTCGCATATACAGATCCAGAATCAATTGAGCAGGAAAGGTCACAGAGCTAAATTCATCGCTGAGTACAAAAGGTTATATCAAGTATATAATATAATGAGAATAATAAAAATTGCATGTTGTCGTAAATATTTATAGTGATTTGAACGGGGATGAACGTGAAAATTTCCCCACGCAAGTGATAGTGAAAGCAAATTTTTGTATTTAAAATGGTGCTTAGGCCGGTTTGGGTGCAAAACTGACGTCAGACACAATTGACAACACATTTGCCCTGTTGTACATCAAATTTTCCAAGAACTTTAAGTGAAATACCAAATCAGCAGTTTAAAGTTGATGAGTGATCTATTTGCTTTATCACCAATGATTAGGGACAGATAAATTATACTTTATGTTTCCAAGAATATACATAAACATTATGCATATGCTTTTCCAAACATATTATACTTAGGTATTCTTTTAAGTGTAAGAGAGGGTTATGTACATATATGGAGTATCCATTTTTTTTTCCAAGTACTATTTTATATTTCGAAAATCAAAATTCTCTATACATATACATACATTTTTACTCGTAATTTCATAATGCTAACTTTGGATGCCTAAAATCTTTGAAATCAAAAATGTAATCCGAATAGCGCCAAATCATCACCTTCCCGAGAATAGACAATGTTTTCGATATTTTTCATTTTCCCAAATTTTCATATCCGCAAGTTCCACAAAATTCAAAACAATACTTTTTTAACCAATAAACAAATTTCTATTAAAAAAAAGCATAATTAGACAGTCCCTACTAATAAATGAACGTTCATTTTTTTTATAGGAACCATATAGGTAATATGTACATACATAAGGCTGAATTCCTCCACCTTAATGATGGATGCGATTGAATGTGAAAGTTCTTAAATTATATAAAATAATGATTGCAAATGAGCGACCAAATTTTCACTGGCTGTGAATAGCTGAAATGCTTACCTGCATTCACGTAACGACAGATGGTGGGGGATAATCCGATTTGAATCCCGTGGGCTAAAGCGTGGGAAAAGGCAGCCGAGAATATCACGGCCCAGCCCCAACCACCTTCCGGGTAATAATGCTGCTGCAGGGTTTTCCACTCCCACCTTTTCTTCTTCCCGTCATCTCCAGGATTCTACATTTACAGTCAGAATATATATGTAATTCCAATTAATTATAAACTACCGGGAATTTATTCAAGTAATACAGGAGGAAGCTCTAATTCGAGTACAGAGCGACTTTAAGCGAATTTGACATCCTCAAGTTTTGAAAGGAAGAAACCATTACGCCAAAAACTATTTTAACCACGTTATATCGACGTACATTTAAATATTTATATGACATGATGACATTCTAACTTTGCATGGAAGTAGGAAGTATATACGTGCTCGAGTTCCATGTAGACGTCACAGACACTGAAGTTGCTATTCGGCATTTCAATCAAATTTGGATTTGATCAGAAAATCAGGTTGAAATAAACTCAATTTCAAGTTCGCGTCAACGAGCTTTAAATTAGTATGTTCGTAATTGAGGACTCCAGGAATTAATATGAAATTAAATTCGCTATTCAAATTTGCAAGTATCATTGGGATTATTGCAAACAAGGTTTTCACAGTGATAATAAGAACAAAAATCATTTTATGTGGTACCGCGGTAATTTCCAGTTGTATTTATAGTGCACGTAATTGTGCCAGGAACCAGTGTTTTTGCCATTCTCTTGACTCTTTATTTCAGCTTTTTCTCTCCGCAAGAATTTGTGATTTTGCTCAACTGCATTTTTTACGGACCAAGCAGTAGTGCCGAAACGGAAATTACAATTATGCGCTCCGGGAACAATTTTCTACTTCAAAAACTTCTGACGGACGCATTGGCTTTTCCGCCATTATTCGCCCTTTTGGAATTCCTGTTCCTGTACGCGGACATGTGCCTTACGTCTATTTTTAAAACTGAGGACATTAAAATGCAAGCCTTTTGTGTCACTTTTAATTTTTTGCGTTTTTGTCTCTTCACCGTCAACTGCAGCTTTGGGGCATTGGTAATCGTTTGCTTAGTTCGTACATTGAACACCGAAATTTTACTGAAGCTGGAAAGGACGTAAGTCGAAGATTATTTTGTTAGCTTTAAATGTGAATTTATATAAACTCATTTCGTCCGGTGTAAAATTTGTTTTTCTACAGAACAGAAAGGGTGAGCGTCCAGGTGCTTCGGGAATTAATTGAGAAATGTCGTCGGAATCAAATCCTGGGGGTAATCTACAATTCTGGGTTTGGCCTGCTACTCCTTTCTTTCAAGTGGATGATAGTTTTCGTCACAGTCCTTCTTTTTTCCTGGTCCTTTTTCATGTTTCTGGCGTTCAAGCCAATCCCTTCCATCATTGGATTATTTTTAGGTGCTCAATTTTTTGTTGTTTTCCCGTCTGGCGGACAGCTACTAGCGCCTTGGAAATTTAGCTGGGAAATTGAGACGGCGAGTAACATTCGTAGCCTGTACAGTGGAGTCTCTATATAACAACACTGAAGGGAAGGGCGAAAAATATTGTTACAGGGAAAGGTTGTTATATAGAACATTAAATATACACATTGCACGTACGAAGGGCAGAAAAAAAATTTGTTGTTATATAGAGAAATGTTGCTATAAAGAGACTTGTTATACAGAGACTCCACTGTAGTGGAAAGCCAAAGGCCAACCGACATGAAAATCAAATGATGAGAGGAATGTGTAAGTCATTTCCACCGCTTCGAATTAAACTGGGCAGCTTTGGAGCTCTACAACGGGACAGTGCTATGCAATTCAGTTTTTACGTTATAGCCAAAGTTGGCAAAGTTCTCGTTTATTTGAAGTGGTACAAATGAAATGTGAAAACTGTTCAATTTCATTCCAATGAATTCATATCAGAAGACTTTAGTATCTTTTTGGTTTAAGTTCAGTTTGCGAGCAAGTACCAATTTCAAGTCTCATTTTATGTCTTTCGATCATCTTTTTCTTTATTGCAAAATACTTGTGCTTGACTATTTGTGCTTTTGTTTAAAGCACTCAAAGTATATTATAACTATAGGTACTCGTTTATTTAAATTACCGAGTGCGGGATTCAGGCTACGAAGTCGTGCAGCACGAGACAAAATGGTATTGTTTCTAAAACAAATACACATATTGAAATACGCCTAATAAATATTGATAGAACGTCGAATAATACGGTTTATTTCTTATCTGGTTACATATTATTGTTCTCTTTTAATATTATATGCATACACATATACATTCATATATACATATATACACGCCATATATTTTTAATTGCAAGCTTCGAAAATGCTTGTTTGGGTTTGTGTATTTATAATTAGTGGTATAGCATAATTTGTAGTCAGTAATTATTTAAACTCTAACAATAACAGAATGTAGTATAATGATTAGTAAATACAGCAGGATCGTTGTCTGTCAGAACAGTGTAGGGAAGGGAAACGTATTGCCATTGAGAAATGTTGCTATATGAAACAGAATATTGTTGTATGGAAATGCTGGTATACACTGGAGTCTCTATATAGCAACTCTGAAGGGAACTGCGAAAAATATTGCTACAGGGAAAAGTTGTTATACAGAGCATTAAATATACCTTGATGTTCGCAGTGCGGAAAACATAATGTTGTTACAGAGAAATGTTGTTATAAAGAGATTTGTTTTAATGAGATTCTGCTGTAAATATACTTGTTATAGACCGACTCTAATGTATACTCTGGACTGATACTGCTATTGAGATACACAATGGTTACGAACGACTAAATATCCATCGTTACAGTTGACTCTCGCCATAAAAACTCTGCAGGGAAGGGCAAAAACGATTGTTATATGGAAAAGTTGCTATATGGAACATTTAATATGTATACACTACATATACGACGGGCTGAAAAATAAAGTTGTTGTAGAGAAAAAGTGGTTATATGGAGAGTTGTTATAGAGATAGTCCACTGTATACGCAACGCTCTTACACTTGTCTAGATACTAATATTTGATGGAAAAGCGTGTAAACTTGTTTGCCTAAATCCGATATACAGATAAAATGTCCACAGGAAAAAATAAGCGGCAATAAAATTTTAATTTTTCATTATTTCAGGAGACATCTGGCTGGGACGCTACAATCGCTGTGTCAGTCTCTTTTAGCTGGTAAACTTGATATAACAGATTATTATTATCGCAAGTCGAAATTAAGTTCCTTATCTCGAAAATTATTTCACAGTCGTCATATCTGATATGATGAGAATGATCAATTTGAAAATGGTATATCAGTTTTCAATCTCATTGTAAATGTAAATGTATATGCAATTATATACTGCATCGTATGCATCCAAGCATTGACAGTCAGACATTGCATAAGTAAGGCGAAGCACTCCTTAAAGTTTGTTTCACAAATACTGAAACACCCAAAAGCAATCCAATTGCAGTCACACACAATACGATATCGATGTCCTCAAACCTGATCGGATCCACGATGTTCTCGTACAGACAGCGAGGATCCATTATAATCGCCATGACATTGTACGTTTTCATCTGACGAGTGAATCGTTGAACAAAATATCGACCTTCGTTCGTTTCGAACAGATCTCTAAACATCTCTCGTTGTTTCAGTAAATGTCTTCGACCAACAGCAAATTCATTGACTCTTAATCGAAAAAGTAATTTCCGGCGCATTAATGACCAAATTCCGGCGGTGAAGACTTGCCTCCACTTGCGTACCAACGCCACACCAAAGAAATTTGACCCTATCATCGGCGTCACCGAATATTGAACAAACGGGATTTCACCTCCCTGGCGGATAAAGAGAAGCCTTTTGTGAGGAATGAAGACGTTAAGCAGCCATATGTATGCGGGACTAGTAACAAAATAGTAGTTTTTATCTGTATTGCTCACGCTTTGTTCGTTCCAGGTAAATGAAGCTGGCCGATTTTGGGCTAGAAGGACACCAAACAGATGCTCCATGCGACACATATGCTTAATACGTCCCACGAGCTTGAGTAAATTTTTCCGTAAGGTGGAATTTCGTAAAGATTTTATATTCGGAATTGTGTACTCAAACACGGAAACACTATAGCTGCTTCCGTCTTTCCTAACAATCACTGTTTCCTCAGTTGAATAAATTTCGCCTGTCACGTTGACAAGTTCCTCCAAATTACGAGGCAATGGTGGTGGCAAGTTAAAATAAAGAAATGCTGGAATGGAGCTCCGGTACAAATTTGCGAAAACGAGGAGGAATAGTGCAAACAAAAGAATTAACCGCGCTTGAAATGCTGACAAAATCTTCAAATGCGGCCATTGAAATTGATCAAGGAGCGGCAAGAAAATAATTAGAAAAGCCGTAGAAAATTCTGTGCGTACAGCTGCGATAGAAATTTTTCTCGAAATAATTTTGGAAAATGTAATGGAAAATATAAAAGCGATGATTAGCATTACGAAAGCTGCCCAGCAGGTTGCGTCCATGATCCAAAGTAAGGCGGATGGTGTACGAGAGACATCATTTACGGCAAGAACCATTACCTCATATACAACAGAAAATTCCATGTTGTCCCATCGTTCTGAAGTTCGTGGATCAAACAGAGGGAATAAAAGCAAATTTTGGCCCGTCAATCTCCCAACATATGGCGATTGCATGCTGAGCACCAGTGTTTTAGCCCTCATGTCATTGTAGGACACGAATTCCATTGTGAAATTTAATGCCCTTGCCAGACAACGCATGCTGGCAGAGAGCTGTTGGTGATATTTCACTAAATTCTTCCACTTTTCTCCATTGTAGTACGCATTATTAAGAAGAACTGTTCCCCCGAGAAAATTCTCCAGACATTGATTCCATACTTCTCCTACCAACACTTCTGTCGGTGGTGATGGGATGCGCTGAAATGGATTTAGTCCGATGGCAAGTCTGGGAGTGCACAGCAGGTATGACATTTCTCCTGTAACCCAAAAAACGATGGGCACATTTATCTCTAAAATGTGTTTATCGTAGCGAATTAAGCTTTGTGTACGTTGCCAGGTATGCATATCCTTCATAGCTAACACGAATCTTGGACGCGGGAGTCTCAAATTTACATCCGCTGCTATCTGAAGCCAATATGTGTTTCTATTACCCTTCTTGAAACCAAAATCTATGTATCCGATTAAGGTGACAATGACGTAGCAAGGATTAAATTTTTGACTGCGCACCATCAATTGCATAGGATATTTGATTTTGACTGACGCGATCCCGTTCCAATCTTGCATTTGCATAGGGCTGATCGTATGTTGGTTGGCAAAACTTGTAATTTCATCTGCATTGGGAATGTGTCGGTGGTTCCAGGTTAGCAGCTGTAAGAAACAAGGCTTATGGAACATTCTACCAAATTGTGGGATTGGCTCATGTGAATACACCGGAGATAATTGGATGTGTTGAGCAGAAAAGTTTGGCAACAATAGCACCAGCAAACTGATGCTGACTAGTGTACTGTACATTGTATCGGACATCTCAGGTGGTGTATACTAGGATAGAATCAGTAAAATTTGCAATCGTTGTAGGAAAAATTGCAATAACCTTCAATGTACATATGTACATATACGATTTACGGATGTTCTTTGGTTTTTGGGCGTTTTGTTTTATAATCAATAGCCAAGCTTTGCAGCTAAAGTTGAGAAAATTTAATTTTTAGTCGCAAACTTAGTCATCGGATGTAACAAACACACATGTTGAAAAGCTAGCCCGGATCAAGCACATGCGCTCATTGCGGAATCAGGCTAGATTTTTATGTTAATCGATTTTGCGTAACTTCTTCATCAACTTGCATGACGGAATATTTGTTTTGCACTCACATTTTTAACTTATTTAAGTGTTTGATCAAGGTTGCTGATCAAAATGTGTGCGTGTAACACGCTAGTAACTTGTCATTTTGAATTTACTTGAGCCTCAGCTTATGCTAAGCTTTGTCCATAAATAAAAACAAACAATCCATTTCGTAAATGACGCAGTTATGTATGTATTGTGCTATGAATGTTCTTAAAGCAACCTTCTTGGTTGCAACATTCACAATACGGTCAACCCTAACTATAAGGTCAACTCAAAATTCACAATAAGGTATACAGATTACATTCAAATTATCTTGCATAAAAAACCTACGGGGTAAATTGTCGTTAATACAAAATGCCTTGATTACACATTACATGTATGTAATACAAATTTGTATGGCATATTTTTATCCAAATTTGCATGATTCGTATTATCCTTATAAGGATAATTATAGCTGTAGCTATTATCCTCGCCCACACTGTTAAATTAATTTTTGGCGTATTGGCAAATTGCAATAAGTGAGCCCTACACGGCTGGACATGCACGATTCACAACTTATACATAATGCATGATACGGTATATATGTATACATAATATTATATGTATTGCTATATGTATTTATCGTTTAGAACATTAGATTCAAAACAAAACAATGTGCATAAAGTTGAAACTTTTTATGTACTTACAGTGGACTCTCTCTATAACAACTCTCCTTATAAAAACTTTATTTTACAGCCCTTCGTATATGTAGTGTACATATTAAATGTTCCATATAACAGCTTGTCCATATAACAACCATTTTTGTCCTTCCCTTCAGGGTTGTTATAGAGAGAGTCCACTGTATTTGGTGAATTTTACTAGAAATTTTGAGTTTCACCAACAAAAAACATATAATTCCACTTTGTTTCTTTTCAACTATGTATATAATGAAATCGTTTGGAAGAATAATTGATTTTGGCGCTAGTGATATTATAGAAAGAAAGTGTTATATGGAGAAAATTATGATCTACAGTCGACTCTCACAATAACAGCTCTCTCTATGAAAACACTCTTACTATAACAGCATCCTCAGTATCAGCTTTCGGGGGGAGGCCGAAAGCTTTATAATGTCTAAGCGGCTCCTTCAATAGCAGAAACTTGCTATAGCAGCATTTTGCTTAACTGCCCTTGCTATAACAGCACTTGCTGTAGCAGCATTTTGCTGTAACAGCACTTGCTATATAAGAGCATTTTGCTATAACAGCAAGATCTTTCCCTACAGATCACATTGCCCTCCCTATAACAGCATTTTCTTTCTATAACACCATTTAGCCACCATCAAGTACTCCTTTAGCACTAAATGTTTCTCCATAACAGCACTTGAACTTTTCAGTAACACAAATTTATTCATTTTTCAACGAAAATTCAACATTTTAAATAAAATTGCGTAAATCTTGATGATATATTTTATTAAATTATGAAGCTACTACATGGAATTGGTCCTGATTAATTAATATTATTATTTTTTTACCCAATTTTCTACAACAGCACCTTGCTACAACAGCATAATTTCATGGTCAGATTGGGTGCTATTATTGTGAGAGTTGGGGAAACCATTTTTTTTATAGGAAAATGCGTTTATAGCGAGTGCTGGTATAGAGGGAGTCGTGTACAAGATAAATCTCTCGGAGAAATTCCGGTAGTATGAGTGGTTTTATAGGGACCGTTTTAATGAGAGTCGACAATACATGTCATATAGGTATACCTTATAAACTTAGTATCTATATGCAAAAATTTTGTATACTCACCATCACAATTACAGATTTCTTTTCTGCCGCCAAGGTCCTTAGAGGTAAATTTAAGCTGGATTTCGTGTGCACCACTTCCCTGACCAAGCACTTGATGGCCGGCAGGGAAAGACTCCTCTTATTATTGCCATCCCCAAAATTCCCCTGCCATTCCACTTTATTTCCTTGGACTTGGTCCGGCTTATCCTCCTGAATGTCCGCACACTCCATGTTCAACCCCCAAAGAGAGCCCACCCTCGTCGTATCACCGTGTAAATTTTAATAAGGCACAACAATAATGGTAATCCAATGGAAAAGAACAATCATTTTGATAATGAGCCCACGAAATGAATTTTTATTTTTCCATTTAAGACAGAAATTTTCAGGGAAGCAACTGCTACACAAGAGAAATTTTTGCACACTGCATGTGTTCCCCACGACGGCGTAAATGACGGAGTTAAAAACTGGTTGGAAGGCTCTTAGAATGCACTGGTCCCAGTGGAGAGAAAAAAACTGGGGAAAAAGCACCCTACGAAGAGAAGCAAGGGAGATGAAAAAAATCCTAAAAAATCCCATGCTTTATGTCCGACAATTCAAAGTCAAGGAAATGAGCGATTGGGATGAATGTACCGAAAAAAAAATTAGTTCACTCTCAGATGAAACAAAAGCGCCAGTTTGGAGCACTTTTGATCCAAACACTGATATAGGGGGTCCCTCCAAATCTTTGGGGGCTTCAGGATGGGAAAAGTATTTTGCGATCATTTCTGCGGGAATGAGCATTAAGGGAAGATGGGACGAAAGGGTTCTCGGAGGGGGGAAGGAGCTCCTCTTGAGCATCACCCAGTAGTGGTCCATCACTTTATTAATCACCAACAACTCAACAACATCAATCTCCAACAATCTCAATGGACTAGATCGTTTTTTTTTGTCTCTATGGGAGCCGACGAAACCATTTTTTCCAAGCATTGGAATTATTGTAGTGAACACGATTTTCTTCGTCCACTTACGTTTTTTTGATGGGCTTGTTGGTGCACCAAAACATACACAGAGGCACAACACTTGAAAGGAGGAGGATCGGTGAGGAGAACCAAATCAATTCCACGTTTTTATTATATCGCCCCAAGTCTGGTTTAGACAGCCACTTTTTTCGGAAACTACGTACAGTGCACTCTCGCTATAACAACCCCGAAGGGAAGGGCAAAAATGGTTGTTATAAGGAAAAGTTGTTATATGGAATATTTATTATGTACACAATATATACGAAGGGCGGAAAAATAAAGTTGTTATGGAGAAAAAGTTGTTATAAGGAGAGTTGTTATAGAGAGAGTCCACTATATCTCTCTTTCTCTTTCCCTCTCCTTTTTTATCTCTGATTCTCTCTTTCTTTCGTTTTTACTCTCCTTCTCTCTTTCTCCCATTTTCTCCTCTATATTTTTTTATCTCTCTCTCTCTTCCTCCCATTTCCTCATCTCCGTCTTTTACCTCTCCTCTCACTTTTTCTCTCTATTTATCCCTCTTGCTTTATCTCTCCATACTTTTTCGTTTTCCTCTATTACTTTATCTCTCTATTCTTTTTGGTTTTCCTCTATTGCTTTATCTCTCCATTCTTTTTCTCTATTTTTCTCTCTTGCTTTATCTATCCTCTTTCTTTTTTCTCTACTTTCCTCGATTGCTTTATTGCTGCTCTTTCTTTTTTCTATATTTTCCTCTATTGCTTTGTCTCTCCTTTTTTTCTCTATTTGCCTCTCTTGCCTTGTCTCCCCGCTTCTGTTTTCTTTATTTTCCGCTCTTGCTTTATCTCTACTTTCATTTTTTGCTGTTTTTCTCTTTATTTCTCCCTTATTTCCCCCCACATTTTACCCTTATTTTTTTTCCACATTTCCCCCAAATTTTTCTCTCATTTTTTGCTCTTTTTTCTCTACTTGCACCTCCGTTTTTATATGTTTATCTCTCCTTTTTTGCTACTTTTCTCTATTTTTTATTCTTTTTGATCTATTTGCTCTCCCTTTTTCACTATTTTTCTTATACTTTTTTCTATTTTTCCCCTTTTTACTCTATTTTGTCTATATTTCACTCCCTTTTTATCTCTATGTTTTCCTATGTCTCGATCTCATTTTCCTGTTTTCTCTCTATTTTTATCACTCATTTTTCCATTTTTCTCTTAATTGCTTGTATTTTTCTCTCTGTCGTTTTCCCTTTTTTGTGTTTTTCTCACTTTTTTCTTCGGTGTTTTGTTTTCTCGCTATCACATCAGCTATCACTGCTCTTTGTCTCTCCTTATTAATATTGGCCTTTTTGTTTCCTTCTTGTGTTTTCATTTTCTTTCATTCTATCCTGCTTCTTAGTTATCCGTTTTTGCGTCTCCCAATTTCTTTTCATGTCCATCTAATTCACTTTCCGTTTTTCTCTTTCTTCCAGCTTCTTTCTCCGTTTTTCTTGCTCTCTCAATTTCATTGCGTCTCTGTGTCCATATTTCACTCCTTCATCTCTCTCTCTGTCTCTCTCTGCCTCTCTCTCTCTCTGTCTCTTTCTGTCTCTCTCTGTCTCT
>JAQGBT010004260.1:0-17042 GCA_034698585.1 Disparrhopalites patrizii | reverse complement strand
CACATATATATATATACATATATATATATATATATATGTATGTATGGTGGACTCTCTCTATAAAGACTCTCCTTATAACAACTTTTGCTCCATAACAGCTGTATTTTTCAGCCCTTCGTATATCTAGTGTACATATTAAATGTTCCATATAACAACTTTTCTATATAACAACCATTTTTGCCCTTCCCTTTAGGGTTGTTATATGAGAGCCCACTGTATATCCTATCAACCATCCAAAACCGTGGTGATCTCTTCCTTCTCCATGAATTCTAACAAGGCATCCTGGCAAGCCACCTTGTCAGTTCCGCAAACGACGATACGGTTCACGCGTTTCTCCAGGATGGGCTTCATAAGCTTTAGTGCGGCAAAGGACATGGTGCTACCTGTTTCCGCAGATAAAAATTATCATGGTTCTTTCCTCTGATTTTCGTCTCTATAAAAAATGTTGAGTCTTACAATTGATGAAACAGGCGGTGTCCGTGATTTTTGGGAAATACTGAACCGTTACTTGAAGTAGATCAATTAATACGCGAACAGCTGTGGGGAATGAAAATACGAATAAAATATTTTGGAGACGTTTAATATGTTAATTTATTAATTATATACATGGAATTGGCCTGATTTTCCATAAATTATGCGTAATAGTACACACAGGATCCTTACGATGCAATGATAGAAGTCGCCAAGATAACTTTTCCTCGAATTTGTAGATCACAAGCAATCCCCGGGCAGATTCTGGAGTTAGCACTGGACTTTCACGAGAGCGTTGAAAGTCCAGCAAGGCATTTTCAGCCTCAATAATTCCCCGGATAAAGTACCGGGATACGACATCTTTTCCAAACTCGTCGGCGGCAGCCACAACCTCTCCGAAATTCATACGTACGAGCAACACTGTACACATACATAATTTTAATTTAATAAAAAATATGATTTATGAAGTAAATGTTTTTTGGAAACACTCACCTGGAGCACCATCTTTACGTTTCGCCTTCAAACTGTAGGGCAATAAGGAGACCAATCTGGGTGGATTCATCTCTTTTGATAAAACATTGGCTAGAAAGCCACTATTACGTCGCCATAGCACTACCTTTTATTACACATTTTAACATTAACACCTGGTTTGTGTCAGACATTTAGATTTAATATACAATGATTCTAATCTAAAAACTGCGAATGTCTCCAGGATTTATACACAACACAAGTGAATACAGATCCAATAAAAATCGTTTTTGATATTTGCAATTACATACATTTGTATGTATACATATAAATATGTATAACAAAAACGGCAGCTCACCTTCCGAATTAGTTTTTCCGTGTCACGTGTGTCCATATTTTCGGCTAGAAATAAGTACATACATATATATATGTGTAATAGAATTACAGTGGACTCTCTCTATAACAACACTGAAGGGAAGAGGAAAAAATATTGTTACTGGGAAATGTTGCTATATAGAACATAATATATGTGTCCTTTGCATGTGCGAAGGGCGGAAAAAACAATGTTGTTATATAAAAACGTTATTTATAAAGAGACATGTTATATAGAGACTCTGCTGTATATAGAAACAAAGGGTAAATCACAATAAAAATCTGAGTTTTGTATAATTTTTTTGTAGTTATTCCCCCAGCCCAAATCTTACATTGCAACAGCTGAAGCAAGTACAAGTCATTCTTAAATTTATCGTCTTCTGGCACTACATCTTTCACCGCTTCTTGGAGCTGCAAATAGGACAACATCTATTTTAAATTACTTTCAAAATAAAATCTAATCTTTAAACAAAATTGTGTGATAATTTGAACAAATATTACGGCCTTAATTTTGGATTCCACTAGTGACATCGTAAAAGCGTTTACAAAAGTCAGGAGAGATTCAAATGCTAAGCTGTTAGACGCTTGGTAAATAGCAATCCTTTGTAAAAATGGAATGATACGGCCTGAGTGATGTGTAGCCTTCTGCAGAATTCAAAATCGATCGGCAGGAAGCCCAAAACTTCCCCTTTTATATGCTTCGGGGCAAGTGACAAGTTATCCATTAAATGTAAAGTTATGTATATACATATATCACTCATTTGTCTGAAGCTCTGTCTGGCATGTTTTTTATTAGGTTTACCTCGGGTAACCCTAAATATGTGTAGTTAATTACAGAGCTGACCTTTTTGCTAAAATGATGTCTTCACCAGCTTTCGTAGTGCAACACATTAAATGTTCCATACAACAACTTTTTCATATAAAAACCATTTTTGTTCTTCCCTTCAGGGTTGTTGTAGCGAGAGTCCACTGTTTAGAGACTACACTTGATTCTTAAATTGGAAACGTGAAAACATTTCTACCTTCAATTATTACACTATACTGACGCAAGAGAAATTTACTCGGATGACAAAATTGTGCAACAAACAAGCTTGTATAAGCCAGAGATAGACGAATAAATCATGCATTTATGGCGATGGTTGGGAAATTCTCCAGTGAGTCGCCAATTCATGGCTAAAATTAAAAAAAACTTTGTAAACGTGTTGAAAGTGGATTTACCACCAAACTCGTTGACTTTGTGACTCGGAATGTTATCGATAATGATCAATTCGTTTGACGAAAAAGCTTGGAATGCTAAAAAATGTTTTTCGTATCAGCATATGCACATATGTATATGTATAAATTTCAAAACTGCAACAGACATCCGGCTGTGCCCGCACACACAAATTGTATTAACTGTAAAATTTTCTAAGGCTTACATTAGAACGTTAGCAGCAAATGCAAATCTTCCTTTAATTTCTAATATTCATTCCCTAAATATTTTTACACTTCTTGGAGTTGTAAATCAAAAAATGTTTATGTTTAATTTTTATTTTCGGAATTAAATTTAGTCTTTGAACAAAAAGTCAAGATAATACATAAACAGTGAGAAATTATTCACGAATTTTTCTTTAAAATAAACAGATAATTTACACTATAGTTAATAGTAAATTGTAACTGTAATTAATTTATTCAGTTTTCAAACTCCTCCCTGCTTTTGAATTATTTGATTGGATCTTATTAAATCTACATCACATCAATCATCCAAAACCTTGCTGATCTCTTCCTTCTCCATGAATTCCAGCAAGGCCTCCTGGCAAGCAATCTTGTCCGTCCCACAAACAACAATGCGGTTCGAGCGTTTCTCCAGATAGGGCTTTACAAATTTTAATGTAGCAGACGACATGGTGTTACCTGTAGCGGCGTATAAAAATTCCAATAAGGATTCTATTTCGTATCCTGCTATCCTTTTGTATTATATTTTGTATGACTTTCGTCGCCATTAAGAAATTTTGGCTTACAATTGATAAAACAGGCGGTGTCTAGGATTTTGGGGAAAAACTTAGTCAATATTTGAACCATATCCACGTACATTTGAATCGCTGTTGGGATAAATAGACGCGCATAAAATCTTCTTGTTAGACCTGTTAGTATATTAAATGCTACCATTCCTGAGCATTTGAGGTTGCCAAGTTTGGCGTAATTTATGCCGGTATTATTCATAAAATCCATACCACGCATAGAGAGAAGTTTCCAAGATAAGGTATTCTCAAATTTGTAGATTACAAGCAAACCTCGGACGGATTTCGTTGTTAATTTCGCTGGATTTCCGTCGTTAAGAGAACGATAAAAGTCCAGCAACACATTTTCAGCCTCAAGATACATCCGGATAAAGTAGCGGGACACGATATTCTTCCCAAATTCGTCAGCGGCAGCAACAATTTCGCTCAAGTTCATACCCAGGACTAACACTTTAAATATAATATATTTTAAATTTTAATTCTAATAAATGTCGTATAAATAAAAAAAATGTTAATTCAGAAGGAATTCCATTGAAAAGACTCACCTGGAGCACCATCTTTACATTTGGCCTCAAAATTGTAGGGCAACACGGAAGCCAATCTAGGTGGATTCAGCTCTTCTTTCAAATTCTTGGATAGAAAGCCGTTCTCGCGTCGCCATAGCACTACCTTTTGAAATTATTTTTACATGTTAAAATTCTCGGCGTTGAATACAAATATTATAATACAGTCGAACCTCTCTATAACGGTTTCCCTTAAATCAGCATATTTTCCCCGTTATAACGAAAAACCGTTATAGAGAACAGGAATTTCTATATTAACAATTGGAGAAAGTTTTTGCGGGAAGCATTTTTAGCCACCGGTATAGAGAGGAAACCGTTATAAGGGAGCCCGTTATGGAGAGGTTCGACTGTATAATATATAAGCTTAAACATAATGGTTCTTCACTAAATTGTTCTAGCAAAATCCTTGTCCAGAATCTACGCACAGGTGAGGACAAAACCCAAAAGTCCGTTTGGATTTATTTGCAATAAAATAATACAGTCCAACCTCTCTATAACGGTTCCTCTAAAACCAGCATATTTTCCCCGTTATAACGAAAAACCGTTATAGAGAACAGAAATTTATGTGTTAACAATTGGAGAAAGTTTTTGAGGGAACCATTCGCAGGCAACGGTATAGAGAGAAAACCGTTATAAGGGAGCCCGTTATAGAGAGGTTCGACTATAACTACAACTCACCTTCCTGATCATTTCTTCCGTGTCTTTTATATTCATATTCCGACCTGTCCAAAATACCAGTAAATACAGAACGTGTAAAAACCATTACAAAATCAGAGCTTTCCAATCTTTTCAAATATCCCAACTACAAAATGTGTGCCTTACATTGAAGCCACTGAAGCAAGTAAATATCCTCATTGAATTTGTCGTCTTCCTCCGCCAAATCTTTCACCGCTTCTTGAAGCTGCGGAATTGGGAAAACAATTTATCAAACGCTTATATACTTCCAAAAATGTAATTTGAAATAACAAAAAATCTTACAGCTTTAATTTTGGGTTGAATTTCGGAAAAGTCCATTGCTAATACGTTTTTTAGGAATTGAATATGAACTATAGAGATGCGTATGTATAAGCAGGGGCAGCGTAAGACTTCAAAAATTTGATGGCACGATGAAGCATTACAAACGAAAAATGATATTCTATACCGGATTTGTTTCCTTATTAAGCCTCAGATGATTAGGTATAGTTGCACGAATCAAATTAATTGCCTCATCAAACGGTCACCTGATGCACGTGCAAATTCAATAGATGCTGCCTTCCTGTTGAACATTGCTGACCCGGAAGTATAATTATAATTGAACATTACCAAGTAGACGGCAGTATGTAAGGGAAGAAATATATTTTTGATTGAATGTCCTCTAAATCACTCGCATACATATGTATGTATATATAGCCATCAAAATTATAGATTAAAATTAAAATCGTCAGTTGTACAATTCCAATTACATGTTCTATATAGACGTCATTAAGAAGGTTTAGAGTCAGAGACATTTGTTGTAACACAATACGCACGGTTGCACCTTTGTGTGTCGCCTAATTAAAACTTTACATTTGATTTTTTTTTAAATTTGATGTGCGAATCTGAGGCGTATATGAAAACGTTTTTGCTTAAGACATTATGTATAGCTTTTATATAAACATGGATGGAACAGGAAAGCCCTTCGCGCTCAGATAACATTTTATTACTAATTTTAGTGGGATTTGGGTTTAACAAATTATTTCATTGTTTTTAAAGATTTTTAAAGAATTAAGGACTAAAAAGCCCGCGATTGGATCACGAATAAATTTATTGGAATTTAATTAATTAATTAATTTAATTAATTGGATGCGAATTAATTTGGCCACAGAAGTTTCATTGTTATTCACCACTGGAATACTATGAGTATCCTAAAAAAAAAGTAGTTCGAGATATTTTGTCTCGCTATGTTTTAAAACGAATTGTAACAAAATCGGCTACAGTGGAGTCTCTTTATAAAAAGTCGCTTTATAACAACATTTCTCTATAACTATACATTATTTTTTCCGACCTTTGTTCATGAGTACATACATATATTATGCTCTTTCTATATATAACAAAAATTCCCTGTTGCAATATTTTCCGCCATTCTCTTCAGTATTGCAATATAGAGAGGCTACTGTAATCCGTTGAACCAGGATAGGACAAGCGGATTTCACATGCATGTTCGCCAGTTTCGCCAGTTTTGAAGACGTTTGCGAAAACCCTGGCATGCAACATATCGAGGGGGTCCTTGGCTATGCAAATAAAATTACTTTCAACTCAATCCGTTTTTGACCATTGTGGATCTTTCCTGAATTACTGAAATTCTCATTCTATGCGGCAAACATTTATTAAGGACATCCGAAGACGTGCTATTTTCTACTCCCTGCCGGGACGGAGTTCTGATGCAGTGCATAAATCAAGTTTCTGTTTTTTTTATTTCCACATCTCAGAATGTGTTATCATATCATCCTACTATAAGTACTGTATGTAATATAAATCTTACCCTAACCAGTCTTAGTTCTCACCAGGAAGAATGATTCCCACAGCGAGAAACAAACGATTTTTTTTAAACAAAACTCGTCCTGCAGCTTTTTTTTTTGTATTCTCTCGACGTTGAATCATTCATTGCGCACTTTACTCGGGAGCAAGTTTCTAATTTTAAATGTAAAATAATTCCACTTTTAAATAAGTACAAGTACAGAGCAAATGTTTCTTTCCGCTCAAGTTGAAAATTTTGAATGACAAAGCAAGAAGGCACATTGATAATTACAGGTGTTATAAATAAGTGTTTAGGAGTTGATATTTTTTATTATTATTATCCTTTGCTAATATTGTATGTTAATGCCTTCATCAGTTTTTCGTGTTGACAACACACACATTTTACATTCTAGACTGTTTACCATATACATTTTTTACATACAGCTCATGTTAATTCCTCATGTTGTTTATTTTTCTCTACTATGACCTTGAAATTAATGCACTCGAATGTGGTGGAACATGCAGTACAGTTACTTTTTAAATTTTAAGGGTTGGCAAAATACAATATAAAATACAACTACAACTACAAATACTTTTGAAACTGGAAAAAAAACAATTACTCTAGTGCATCGTTCGACACTTGATTCTTTATTTACATAATTTAATTACCAATTCAATTTTACCATTCAATTTTACTATCCTAGCAAATTGTCCAAATATTGCTGCTCACTTACCGATTACTAATGATTTTTTCCCTTCTTTCAACTACAATTACAAGTATATACTACATAATTACATTAAAATTTTGGTATTTATGACTCCTTTACAATCACAGTATTTAAATATGCAAGCCCTGCATTTACCCTGCATATGTATTTATATGGAGGGCGAAGTACATAATTTGATTATCTCCATGCGGCTCTAACACATAATTTGATAATGTCCATTCCGAGCCAAGAGAAAACTTGAGGTGAAGCGGAATGGATAGATATCAATTTAAAAATTTTACTTGTGAATATTATTTAAAATCCATTTTAAATAGCTAGCGACTTTTGTGTACACAACAGGTTCATTTTCTCTCCCACAATTAGTCTTGCCAAAAGAGACAATACCCAACTGATAATGCCTGACGGATTTCGTCTTGGACGAAGGATCATCCCGCTTGGCAATTTTCGTCAAGGGTCCTCCACTGTAGATTGAATGAAAAAAAATAATTGAAATACCAAAACAAAACTAAGCGCCAATGTACAGGAAGAAATGTCAACATGCAATTCGTCGCAAAAATATGTAATTTGTTCAAATATCAAATGCAAAATTACAACCAAAATAAATTCCAATTAAAAAAGGGACCATTTTAAAAAGTTCAAATACCTATCCCCCGAGCAGGAATTCATTCCTTTTAAGCCACCAGCACACATCTACCATGAACAAAAATTCATCAAATATCTAAACTCGAATCACATACAAAAATAACAATTATCAACTTTTTTAATAGTGAACCAACCTGATCATCTGTGACGGGAGCACCTTTTTTGTACACGATCCTGCAAACAACATTGGGAAGTACTGGAACTTCCACATTTTGTAAGATAGAACTTCCATCTGTGTTGTCTGAAAACAAAATTCGGATCATCCTTTCATTTTTCAGTTATACTATATACATTATTCATTTCGAAATTTGGTATAAGTCATGATTTGATCACAATTTAAACGTGTATATAATAAGCTGATTTACAGTATCTATGTAGAAATAAAACTCACTCGCATCCGTTTTACCCCAACCGCATACGGTGGCATTTTGTCGTCGAATTCGCTTTTCATTCAGTGATGCCTCCAACGAGTATTCTTTTACGAAAGGCAAACACACGGGTTGGGTAAAACCTGTAAGAAATCATGCAAATTTGTGCTATATGTACAATGCAATTTAAACAACATGTATGAAATATTTCAATCACTCTTCACTGATACTAATAATTTTAAAAATCGTATACTGTATCGAACACTAAGACTAAATACAGCCCTGCATATACGAATGAATTCACGGAATCTTTCGCTAACTTGAAGTGGTGTTAATGTCCTCAGCGATGCGAATCAGAGCGATGTCATGTGGGGATCCACCAAAACCCGAATAATCCGGGTGAATTATAATTTCCTCAACCTCATAATCTAAATATGAACTTGTAGCAAGGACGTATCCGTCTACTGTGATTGATTCAGGATTTACTCCATCATCAGTTTCCGCTAATCGAACGAAGATCCTGCGATTACGGGACAAACGCATGTTTTTTTAAAAAAGCATCCCAAGAAATAAAACGCAAATGTGAAAAAAATAATAAAATACATCCCTTGAAAAAGCAAGTGAATACATAAAAATTTGCATTTTTAGTTTTTTAGTATACCTTTTCAAACCATCCTGCACTTTGGGTATGCAGTGAGCAGCAGTAAGAATGTATCGGTAGTTTATAATCGTTCCACTGCAGCTAAAAATCACTTCGGGTTTAGACAGATCTGCGGAAATTAAAAACATTATCATGACTCATAGAAGACCTAATCTGTCATATGCCTTTATTTATATTATCAATAATGTTATTCCTACTTTTTGTCCTGAGTCCTATTCTTGCCATCCAGGGGAAATCTCCTGGATTAGCATTTTGCCCACCGATGATTCTCCCCGTCAAGCTAATGTAACCGCATTTGGAATCGTGAGGAAGTAATTGGAAATTGGGATGTGTGGCATATTCGCAGTCGTTCGCATTCGTTTTTATAGGCTCTTCATACCACTCAACGGGACAACAAACCTGTTTCGAATACATTTTATATAATACAATTTTCATTTTAGCTGCCAAGGCATGACATCCGAATCGGTATTCGAATTCAAATAGTATTACAGTATTTTAATCGAAATAAGTATCCATATTTTTGTCAGAAAAATATTTTAATTGGAATTTATAATAATTACGAATACATTCGAAATTCAAATTCCTATTCAAAACTTTCAAAGTTAACATTGGACATGTCTATTTCGTCCCTAAAAGCATCGATTTTTGCAAAATGAGAGTTGCTGAGTCAATTTATTATTTTGTGTCGTGAATTGCGTGATAACGCAATCACGTGCGTGACGTGATTTGCGTTTTTTAAGCCACAAATAATGCCAGATCGCAACACAAATAAATATATAAAAGTATTCGAAAAGAGTTTGAATACAAATTTATACGTCTTAATATTTTTTAATAAAATTGTATTGGAATTAGAATTTATATTTTAGATATCCGACATTTAAATTTGTGTTCATAATTAGGAAAAACAGGTATTTTAATTCGAATTTTAATTCATATTTTTTCGGATGTCATTCCTTGTAAGCTGCCCTCCACATAACAAATGTACATATGTACGTTAGACTCCATTCGCAAATTACCTTCAATGAATCGGATGTAAATTCCTTGGAACAAATGGACTTGGTCAAATTTTTCCAGTCCGAATCCCCGTTAAGAAGCCATGAGTACAACTTGGGACAGGCTCTAATTTGAGACTTCAGCCCTATGCAGTATCCAAGCTGTCCCTCGCTCGTTATTTTGCAAAAGGATTCTCCTAACAGGGACAAAGAACATTACAAATGGTCTTCAGCTTCAACAAGAACTTTCCTTGACGCACTCTTTCTAAGATACTTTTATTTTACTTCCAAAATATAATTCCAGTCCTTTCTTACCTTGAGACTGTACTCCACCATGTAAACAAAATATTATGAGCACTAAATTGAAGATAACCCCTCGTGATCTCAAGATCTTCCCCATTTTCCTTCAGTCACAATGGGCCACTGAGCAAAATTGAAAGTATTTTTACGTATACAAAATGTTCAAGGGGCTAACATCACGTTTTACCATCTGTTGTGCAACTAAGAGGCTCTGGGCTGAGTAATCATTTATCTCATCCAAAGCTCATGAGAAAGCACAAGGATTTTAATTATTGGAATTATTCTCACGGTACAGGAGCAAAAGGATGCAGCACAACTGGATTCCTCTTGAGGTGGTTTTCCCGAGCTTCATGCAACCAACGCAATGTTGAATTCGTGACGTCAACCTCAAAGGCGTATGCACCTATATGTTACGAGAAACTTTATATTAAATTCTTTCTTATAAATACGGCACAAAATGAGCCTACAATTTATTCATAGTATTCGTTATGTACTCTGTAAATATACGTACATAACCGCAGTGTGTAATTGCACTATCCAGGAATATTTCCAAGAAGTACAAAATAAAAATCAGAGGTAGGGCGCACCTGTGTTTTTGAGGGAATGAAATGGCACTGTCGTGATTTTGGAATAAACTCATTGGTGTAAACTTTTTAAAGGGAAACCTGAAGGAGAAGCAGAGTTTTGGCATTTTCCTTGTTATATTAAGGCAGGTGAATGCAAAAAGTTCCCTTGTGGGTTGATCAAATCAAAGTTGTTGTGGAGGAATATAACTACCAAGTTATATGCACAATACAGTCGACTTTCTCTATAACAGTACCCTATAAAACAGCAAATTTTGCCCGCTTTAGAAAATAGACATTTCTATATTAACAATTGCAGAAAGTTTTTGAGGGGAGCATTTTTGCTGCTGTTATAGAGTGAGAACTGTTATAAGGAGGGTCGTTATAGGGAGAGTCGACTGTAATGCACATGTGATGCTTTTGAATGAAAGGTCGTTATAGGGAGAGTCGACTGTAATGCACCATGTGATGCTTTTGAATGAAAATGTGTGTCCCTCGCTGTTAGTACTTTTCCCCTTAATAAGCAGAGATATGCCGGATCGGCGCATATTTGGCGTCGGAAAAAATGGCGTAAGCATAGGTTGGGCGTGATGTTGGCCAAAAAGTATGACTTTTGGCGTATGCTATGCGGCGGAACCGCTTACAAATTCTTTCCCGTGTTGAAATTGTAGCAAAACTCCGCCTGCAGTTACGCGCAGAACCCGTTGAAAACATCCACAGATTCGGCGGTCCTTTCCGGCGAATTGATTTACGATTGCCATCAAATAAATCCCATTTTTAGAGTTCTTTGTATAAACTTCTTCAAACATATTTCAGTTTTTCGATAATTGTTGCATAATTATAGCATCAAGGCCGCTCGTAGGTGTTTAAATTTTGCACTTCACCCTCAAAGGCGTATTATGTTCCTGACGACGCAAGCACCAGTTTAAAGGCAATAAAATCATCCTGATCATGTCGTATTGTTTGCTATTGCTGATTTGGAAGTTGATGTTACAGCACAAAAACAAATTACGCGTAATTGTGCTGGATAAGCAAATAAGCAGTACATAGTATGTAGTGTATTAGTAGAGACAACCAAAAGCATAAATGTAAAAGTGTCACTTTAGACCCCGAATGTCTAGGTAGAATGCATCTTATAAGTACCTTGGACATTATGATTTCATAAAAAAAAAAAAAAAGCATTAAAAGCATAATAAGCGTAATCAATTTAAAAAAGCATAACTGATTTCAAACGGCATAATTGTCCGACAATTTACCCTAGAAGTCAATATTTCGAGGAAACTTTTATAGATTTACTTTTATAACGGTATGTTCTTAATCACCGCTGGTGTTTAAAGTAAAATTTCCGACTGTATAGCTGATATTAATTCTTTTTTCTGTCGTTTTTGTTGCTAATTAATGAGTGAAAAATTCTCAGGATTCCAGAAAACGAAAATTTGCTGCAACAAATTCTTTAAAAATTGCCATTTAACAATTCCTGTGGGTAAAATCCGCATAATTGGCTCATATTGTAAAATTTTAAAGTGTACAGTATACAGTATATTTTAAAATATATGACTGTACCGCATAATGAGTCTGTAAAAAGTATAATTTTTGAAAGCATAATTTTTGAAAGCATAAAAAGCATAATCGATTTTGGCAAAAGGCATAATTAGTTTTGAAAATAAAGCATAATGTGGTTGTCCTTATGTAGGTATTAGTATTTTTAGTATCTGATCAGATTGTCATCCCTATATCACGAGGCAATTTTACAGATAGCGATAACGTGATTAATGCACAAATGTTTGCATGAGATTAAATTACAATCAATATTTAATTTTAAATGTAATCATTATCAGTGATTCAAAGGCAGTCAGAGTAATAAATGACTGTGCCTTTGTCCTGTATTGAGAGCCTGGACGTTCGAACAGCGACTTTGGGCGTCTCTCGTTTCACTAGCGTCTATCTCCATTATCATTTTTATTTCTATATATATATATATATGTATATATATATATATATATATATATATATATATACATAAAATCTAATATCAATATGGAAGAAAAGATAGAATCAAAAATAAAATCAGCCAATTCAATTACCTATCCAGTTAACGTTTGATACCACAAAAATTCTGGGGGTTGCACCAACATCAATCACTTTCCCAGAGTGCCTTTGAACAGACGAGGTTATTTTATGTCAAATGTCAAGTTAAAATTAAGCTATCAAAATTTCAAAATATGTATCAAAATCAAAAGTCACAGACCAAGGATGATTTCGTTTTCTGTTTACCTGAACTGTAAAGAAAAATCTATCATCCTTGACTCCATTCGGCGTCTTTAATTGCAGCGGTTACAGTTGAAATCTCAATTAATCTACTTTTACCGGGATTGGGATTGCCGTCGATCGATTGTCCTATAGTTTTCACCCCAAAAAATACAGGTCTTTCATTTTCTTACGTATTTTTTTAATGTTTGTTATTCTTTTATTTTGGGTCAGATTTCTGTTTTTAGTTTGGATTCTTTGGATATCTGATTTGTGTTCAGAAGGTTTCAAATGTAGATTTTCATTGAGCATAGAAACCAACAAAACATTTTTGGGTTAGAATACAATAAAACGTTAAAGGTCTTTTAAATTGTTTAAACCGAATAAAGTGATTTGTGGATTTGTCAAAGTGATCCTTTGATTTTGATCGTTTTGTTTTGCATTGCGAAGGTATTGACGATATTTTTTCAATTTTTGGGTTCAATAAAGGACTGCGCGGAAATAACAAAATCTAAAATGGTGGCCCTAATGTTTATTATTTGTATATTTTTTCAGGATTTTAGAAAGTCGGCATGGACAATGGATTTGGAAATGTTGATGGAGATGTAAATCCATCGGGGTCTTCTGGAGTTGGTCTGGAGGACGATTTGGAAACAATGGGACAGCTGTCGATTTCACAGGACGATTTGATCCAATTCTTCCCTATAAGCCTACCCCGACCCAGAATCGGTAATATACCTATAGATATACATATACGTATATATAGCATTTGAATTCTGATTTTGCCAATTCCAGAATTCAACGTTGACCAAATTACTGTTCAATGCAAGTATATGCATGTAGGATTTTAAATACTTCATTTTTGTACTTTGTAACTGGAAAAATCAAGATTTCCCCCCTGTATTTCGTAATATGTATAAAGTTTATATTATTAAAGTACGAATTTTCAGAAGTATTTTCAGTAAATTGACTTTTTCAGTAAACTATGGATGCCCTAATTTTCGTATCATGCAATTGTGTCATTAACATTTTCAGAAAAACCCAAATTAAGGGAGATACCGGGTCCCCAGGGATTTGAAGCATTTGCTGAAGCCAAGAAAATTATTTCCCTGGAACCCCTAAGAAAATCCTTTGAGTTGAGACGTTCCACGAATTCAACATCAATCTTGCTCCTCGGGAATTCTGGAGCTGGAAAATCCCAGACTATCAATAGCTTTTTTGGCCTTAAGGACATCTGTCCAGTTGATGACAGGGAATCCTGTACCAAGGACATCGTCAAATGTACCATCAAAATGCCTTGCGAAGATTTGCGCATCAAAAACGCGGAGGTAACGCAATTTGCTTTCATCTCATTTTATATCTTCGAAGATTAAAAGGGGTAACATAAAGACCTACTTTGAGGCTTTAGATTGCATATGAAAAATGTAAAATTCTATTTAAAACGATCAGACTCACTAAAAATATTTATTCGTCAGCTCCACGTGTACGATACTCCTGGCTTTGGCGACGTTCACGGCGGCCTAGAGTTCGACGCCAAGGTTCTGGCCAACATTCGTGATTATTTTGCGTCAGAAAAATACTTCCCTAATTATATTTTCTTGGCTGTAAATATCACCGACACAAGATTGGGAGGTCCTTATTCAAATTTCGCCAAGTTTCTTCATGCCATTAAAATGATTTTGAGTGGATCCGCACTGGATTTGAATAATCCGAACATCATCATCATTGCCACACATCTCTGTGGCCTCCCACCGGTAGAGCAAAATGATCCATCCCCAAAACTGGCTACTATCAGAAGCATCGCCATGGAACATTTGGGATTGGTGGACGTCCCGGTGATTGCCGTTGAAAATCTCTGCGAGCAATACAAACTCCACAAAATCAGCAAAGATGGATACTTTCAGTTGCCGAACGGGGAGATTTTTCCCAGAAATATCTACCACGCTATGAAGCATCTATCTAAGGAAATTGATCCAGTGGGTTTTGGAATTGTGAATGAAGCTTATTATCGCCTCAGAAAGAACAAATCTAAGCCAACGCAAACAAAGATTCCAATTAAGGATGTGCGGGACGTTCCGGTTTTAACCCAGAAACTCCAAGAACTATTCACACCCAGTGAATCCGGGCAACTCCAAAATGTCTTAGAAACCCATTCGGTTGTAATGAATGAGTCATTACAATTCCGGGAACATATCAATGTGAAAGACATATGTCGTCGATTGCACCAGATGGAATGCGGTGACTTGCAAAAGCTCCCTCAAACCGTGAGGGACAAAATGGAATTCTTCCGTAAATTATCCCCGAATTCCCAGACACAACAATTTATCCGCGGGGCTTTGAATCTGGAGCCACCAACGTTTTACGTGGACCACATTTTAGGGCAGTCCTACGATATCTTACAAGACAAACTCCTTCCCAGTAATAAAACAAAGGAAAATGAGTCATACATTTTACATCGGGACTTGGGTTGCTTCCTCCCCAACAATGTGAAGGCGTCGTACAAACCTAATGATCGGTTAATTTTCTGCGTCGCAGAATCTGAGAAAGACTTCATTACCCAGCGATTGGAATGCTTGGGTCTCAAATTTGTGAATGATAAAGACTCCAGCGTGGAATTTAAATACAATGTAAAACCCGGGTTTAACCTCATGCAAAAGAATTCCGGGCGCGGAGACGTTAGCGTCCCAATTTATGCTACTCACGTCTACGAAATAATTGCACTTGAAATGCTCAATCCACACTTAAACCGCAAATCTCGTTACATGTTCTTGCAATTGCCAAATACCTACAATGGAGATGATTCAGAAAACGTGGGACATTGGAAAGCTTACATACAAAAATGGGGCTCTCACTTCGTGTCAAAGGTTAACTTGGGTGGCTGCGTGGATTTTATTATACAGGACATCAAGCGTCTTAAATCCCAGGTGAAGCCCAATATTTCCGATGATGACTTCCTCCAGATATTCTTTGAAAACAAACGCCAGGACTCTGGAAACTGTATTCTGGAAGTGCACGGTGGATCGTCCAGGCTGCGAGAATCTCTTGTTGGCAGCACCACGAGAAGTGAATTTCGACGTCGCCTCACGGAATGGCGGCATTCTTTGTGGGAAGATCCCGTCATCTCGGAAGTGTCCTTACAACTGACTAGTTCGTCGAAATTACTCGCTGGTACAAATCCTGGCTCTATTGTCATGGAAAATGCCATTCGGGAAATATTAAATGTGGAACAAGTAAGCGAAGCTCAACCTTTGACATCGGAACAGTTAAGTAGGGAAAATGATAGGAAAGCGAATTCCATAAGACTTACCACGGCGGGATATGTCGGACTTTCTGTTTTAGCTGTTGGTGGCGCCATAGCATGCGCGGGGGCCTTGGGAGCTGTTGGGCTTCTGGCCCTTCCAGTTCTCACTTTGGGCGCGCTGGTCGTAGAGGGCTCTGCCATTGCCTTTGCAGCTGGCGCATGTGCGAGTATTGCAGGAATTATTACTACCTTCGTAGGAATGACCAAATCCAAGGAAAAGCCGTGATTTGGTGTTTCACAGCTTGCTACATTTATTTTTCTTATTGACTTCAAGAAACCCCATTGAATAGTCTGATTTATAACTTTATTTCCTGAGTATGTATGTATATATTTTAACAATGACAGGATTTCCCTTTTTACACCAAAATAATTATTTGCCAAGTAGCATCAAACCGTTTAAACGCTCTGGAACAACTTCATAAACTTTATTTTCCACAAATGGATCCACCTGTATCTGTTTAACACATTGCGCAAGCTAAGCTGGACAGTGAGCAGTGAATAACCAGCTTAAGTGGATGAAAACACGGAATTCTGATATTATTTTTCGTGATAGTTTCTAATGTTTACATGAATGAATATGCATAAATTGAAAAGGAAATTCCCGAAGATATTTGGGTGTATTTCCAGTTGACGGAAAGAAAATTATTGGTCGTAGATTTAATGTTCAAATGTTCAAAGGGAAAATTTCCTTTAAATGCAGACTACAGCATAGCAAGCGTGTGTGCATGTATAATTATTAATTATACATGAGATTTAGGGATATATGTATTTAACATTATTAATTTGGGCACAAGATATAAGTATAGATACATACATACAGTCGACTCTCTCTATAACAGTCCCCTGTATAACAGTACTCTCGTTACAACATCAGCTAAAAATGCTCCCCTC
>JAQGBT010004259.1:0-17042 GCA_034698585.1 Disparrhopalites patrizii | reverse complement strand
AGAGAAAGGAGAGAGAAGAAAATAGAGAAAGGAGAGAGAAGAAAATAGAGAAAGGAGAGAGAAGAAAATAGAGAAAGAAGAGCGAAACTGGAAAGAAGAAGAAAAGAGAAAGAATAAAATAGAGAAAGGCGAGAGAAACAGGCAAGAGGAAGAGAGATATTTGTACGAGCTGGAAAAGATCGAAGGAAATAAAATGTGGGAAAGTGACGTAGGAAAGAGAAAAGGGGATTCAGAGAGGACAGAGAAAAGCAGAAAATCAGGAAAGAGAACATTAGAAAGTAAAATACAGAGACAAAAAAAAACCAGATCAAGACAGAGCGCGAGATCAAAGAAAGAAATTAATACAGCGAGAGAAGGAGAGACAAGGAAATAGAGAAAGAGATGGAAGACGAATGAGAAAAAGGGGGGAAGTAAAAAAAATGGAAAGAGACAGAGAACAAGGTGGGGAGACGGAGATTAATAAAGTAAAGAGAAATAGAGATTAATAGGGAGAACAGGGAAAGAGATGAATGACAATTATTCTAATTATTCTCCAAAGTCAACGAAACTTGCTTATTCACTAATTAAGACACTAACAAGATGCTTTTTCCTGGGTTTTTATCCTGGTTAGACTTCATAATTATTTATATTTAGTATTGGTGATACTTATTTTTTTTTGTCTCATCTCTTAATTCTCTCTCTCTCTCTCTCTTTGTCCAAACATCTCGAAAATTCTGTTCCCGAGGTTATGCCTTCGCCCTCAAAAACATTGGCTTCGACCTTCCACCGCCTCTGAGCACTCATTTCATGTAACAACTTATGCCCTGACCAAAGAATGTTGTCTCTTTCTTTCATTGTCTCGTATAAACGGTAGTAGGAGTAAAATTCTCTGTTGGACATGTCTTTCTCTTGTTTCTCCATATTTTTTTTTTTAAAATCCCCATAAATTTCAAGTTTACCCATCCCCACTCTCCTTTGTGTATGTATTTTTTTTCAAATAAAAAAACTCTTTTCCTCCTTTGTTCCTCCCTACCACAATGCTGTACGTTATGTAGATTATGTTAAAAGAAATTATTTCTTAAAAAATAACAAAAGGCACATTGCCATCGAGGGTGAGCAAATGTGTGGAATAAATGGTGAACCAAAATGGAAGTAAAATGTATGTAGGTGACATATGAGAGCTTTTTCGCCGCATAATAATCATATGGACTGTCAAAGATAAGGGTTCTTCTACCCGTACAATCTCTGTGCATGCTAAAAAGGGTTAAAAAAATCATATTATATCCACTGTATTTTTCCATAAAGCTTCCATCCCTATATACATTATATCCTTTTGGTTACAAAACATGGGTCTGTGGGTTGGCAAGGGAAAAAAAACTATTACAAACTTACACATTCTCGCCGAGGATGGTGAATATAAGTAGGAAAATTATTACTATTATTATTTTTGCAAATTTTTTAAGCTGGGTTTTAACCACTTGCTGAGGTACTTTTTTTTTTCGCACAGGACAACCAAGGAGGGAAAAGAGATTCAACTGTCTTGGCTGATATTTGTGTATAGAATTATGTATATTGCACGTGCACGAGCAATACACAGGGTCTGCCCATGGAAGTGGGAGAAGGGAGGAGATTTGAAGCTTTTGGGAATAGAGCGAAAGGAGATACTTGAGACAACTTGACGGAGAGAGAAAAAAAGGTGAGAGAGGAGAACGGAGCTGAAGTGAGTTGAAATTGCGGAATGGAGATGAGGTGAAGAGGTGAAGACATTGGCGGCATTGCGGAGAGACAAGAGAAGGCTCACGCGAGCAAAGGCAAGCAAAAACTAGTTTTACGTAGAAGCTGAGAAAGAAAATGTGAGGGAAGAAAGAGATACGAGTAAAATATGGAGAGAGAGACAAAATTTTTAAAAGTAATTATAAAGACAGAAAACGAACGAGGAAATAGTGAGAGATGCGACTAATAAGAAGGATCAGAGAAATATAGCTAGAGAGAGAGCGAGACAACGCGCAGAAGAGAGAGAGAGAGAGAGAGCAAGAGAAAGCAAGAGAGGTCGCAGGAGAGAGAGAGAGAGAGAGAGAGAGGTCGCAAAAGAGAGAGAGAGTGCGAGTGAGAGAGAGAGAGTGAGAAAGCGAGCAGGAGAGAGAGAGCGCAAGAGAGAGAGAGTGAGAAATAGAATGTGAAGAAAGAGACAATAGGAAAAGAATAGGCAGAGAGACAGAGAGAAATATGCTTGCCAGAGAAGAAGAGCGAGATGCGGACACCAGAGATAGAAATTCGGATTGAAGATAGAGAAGGCGAGTGAGAGAGAGAGAGAGAGAGAGAGAGAACGAGAGTGATGGAGAGAGACAGTGAATGAGAGACCGAGAGATGCAGCGAAAGAGAGACGGAGAGATAGAGAGAAATTCGGAGGCAAAGAGAGAAAGAAAAAAGGGAGAGAAAATAATTATAAAAATAGTAAAAGAGAGAGAGAAAACATAATGGAAGACAGACAGAGAGAGATAAAAACGAGAGAGAAAGACGGCAAGAGAGAAAAAGTAAGCAAAAATCACAGCGAGAGAGCAAAAATAAGAGAGAAAGATTGTGAGAGAGAAAAATATGCGACAGGGAAACAACAGAGAAAGAAGAACGGCGAGAGTGAGAGAAAGAGAGATAGAGAGCAAAATAGAGAAAAGAACGAGAGAGAGAAAACAGAGAAAAAGAGCGAGAGAGAGCAAAATAGAAAGAAAGAAAAGAGAGAGAAAGTATAAGATGGAGAGAAAGAGGGAGAAAGTATAAGATGAAGAGAAAGAGAGAGAAAGTATAAGATGGAGAGAAAGAGAGAGAGAGAGAAAGTATCACAGAGAGAAAGAGAGAGAGAGAGAGAAAGTAACACAGAGAGAAAGAGAGAGAGAGAGAAAGTAACACAGAGAGAAAGAGAGAGAGAGAGAAAGAGCGACAGAGAGAGCAAAATAAAGAGAAAAAGAGATAATAAAATAGAGACGGAGACGTTGAGAAAGAAAGTCGGCGATAGAGAAAATCAGAGTGAGAATACGAGAGAGAATGATGGTACAAAAGAGAGAGAGAGACAGAGAGAGATACGGAGAGAGCGGAGATGAAGTACGAGAGAAAGAGAAACCTGGAAAGAAAACGGGATGGCAAGGGAATGATGGAGACAGAGAGCTAATAGACATGAAGAAGAAGGATTGAAGGAAGAGATAGAAAAAAGTTGAGAAGGATACGAGGAAGCTAAGAAACTGAGAGAGAAGCCGAGGAGAGAAGCCGAGGAGAGAAGATGACAAAAGAGAAGAATGTGTGAAGAGGAGAAGGCGAGACGAGACGAGACGAGACGAGGAGAGAAAAGAAGGAGTGTTCAGCCTCATAATCTACAACGTCCTCCTACGCAAAATCCTTGTAATTTGACAATTATTATTCTTCTCCCTCGCCTCATTAGCATATACTACACATTTGCAAATAAATTTCATCGTCCATTCCACTATACGTTTTGCTAACATCCTCGTTTTTTTATTCTTTCTCTTTCTGTATATTCTTTTTTTTCTTTTCTCTCTCTCTCTCTCCTTGTTATGAGCAACACGCTTCTCCCCTTCTTCCTCTTGAAATATTTACTACCAACCAACTTTTTTTTTTGCAAGGTAGGTATACGTATGCATTTTTGGGTCTCTGACAGCTTTTATTGCTACTTTATGTATTTTTCATTTTCACATCCACTTGAAAATTGAATGCCAAAAGCAAGGTTCCCTCAGTCACGGGGTAGTTTTTGGACTCGCTTTTTATTCTTCTTCCTACCAGGCACAGGATTTTTTTTTTTACTTTCATATTTAGTTCCCCGTTTGCCATTAAATCAACTCCATTGTGCAAGAGGAAAAAAGTCTTTCCTTACGTATTCCCTGAGGATTTACATGTTAAAAGATGACAATGATATTTATATCGATATTAACCTCGGATCACACCCCCTTCTCAATTTTTTTTTATTAGTCCAATTATTATCTATATGGCCCTTTGAAAATCATACTAGGATTTGTGTATAGAAAAAAACTGATTATTTAATTTTCGACATGTGCCCTCTCAGCTCCGTCATGACCAAATTGGTCCTCTGAAATCTCTTTGTACTTGTTTGGACATGATTTTTTTTATTTTCTACCTCTTATGACGCTAAAAAATGTGGAAATGGAGAGTCCGTGTCAATTGACAGTTGGAGGTCAGCAGTTCACCTAGTCAGATGCCAGCTGATGCCTTTTCTCTGAGGATAATAAAAAATGGAAAGAAAAAGGAAAGAAGAACCAGAATAATAATATTTTTGTGGAGGTGTTTTTGTCGGCACAAATATTTTATGGGACAATGAGGGGTGAAATTGCACCACAAAAAATCCAAAGATTTACAACAAGCCATATAATTTCCCGAGCGGTCCTGAATGTGTAACTTCTCGTCCTCTAAATAGCGCCAATGGAATTTAACAGTTGTTTTTATACCTTTTGTCTCCAATAACTTTGCCTCCCTTAAAAAATCGGTAGGATTGAAATTGCGACAGAAATTTAGGAACATTTCTGTGGCATTTTGTCAGAAGTGAAGTGTTTATGATTTTCTTTGGAAGCCTTTAGTTGGAGATAGAGTGAAGCAGATGGTGAGTGGTGACTTCGGCGTTTTATTCCTTTCAATTCAATTTAGGAATACATATTAAAATCAAGGAAGAAGGAGCAAGATGGAAATCAAAAACAAGAAAAAAAGAGTGGAAGAAGCGAGGGACAGTGAAACACGTCAATATCAACCGTAAGAGATAGCAAGGGTGATAATGGAAAGATACAAGAGGCGGGGGTGGGTTGAGAAACAATTTGAGGAAAAGAATGACAGGGAAAGAAAAAACGGTGGGAGGAGAATAACCAGGGAACAGACAAAGTAAGAGAAAGCTGCAGACAAAATAAAAAAGAGAAAAGAGCGAAACTTAGAAATCAAGAAAATAAAAAGAGATAAGTATCTACTAAAAAAAATAGAAAAAGAGACAAGTACCAACAAAAAAAAGGCAAGAAGGGAGAAGGATCTACACAAAAAACTAAGAGAAAATAAGAGATGCTTCTACACAGAAAAAAAAAGACAAAAGGGGAGAAGGATCTACAGACAAAAAAAAGAGGAAATAAGAGATGTATCTATACAGAAAAAAGAGAGAATAAGAAAAAACATGGACAGAAATAAAAGAGAGAGAAAACAGGACAGACATGGACATAAATAAAGAGAGAGAAAAAGGAAAGACATGGACAGAAATAAAGAGAGAGAGTCAGAGAAAAAAAACAGGACAGACATGGACAGAAATAGAGAGAGAGAGAAATGAAAGACATGGACAGCAATAAAGAGAGAGAGAAAGGCAAGACATGGACAGAAATAGAGAGAGGGAGAAATGAAAGTGATGGACAGCAATAATGAGAGACAGACGGCAATAAAGAACAGAACAGAGAGAGAAAGAATAATAGGAGTTAAGAAGAGAGTTTAAAAAGAAGTTTACAAGAGAAAGTTAAAAAGGAAGAGACAAGCTAATAGATGGGATTCGAGAGAAAGAGCAAAAGATTTAGAGGAGACGGTCCAAAAGAAAAACAAAAGGACAGTGTTAATTGTTAATGACTATAACAATAAGAGCATTAGAGAAAAGGAGAGGGGAGCAACGGGAAAAACGTCCTCGAAAAGTAAAATAATCTGGACAAGAAAACGCGGAAAGGAAAAATTCTGACGGAGTGACAATAAGGGAGAGACAAAACAAATGGAGACACAAGCTATAGAACTGAAAGCGAAAGCAAGTACGAATTAGAATGGTAAACAAATAAAAGGAATAATATTTAGTAGGTAGTTATTCTGGCGTGGTGGGCGCCCCAAAATGCATCATGACTGGAGTTTTTTTTTTTCGTATGTTTTTTTTTTGCATTGTCATTTGCAATATCTCTCTATACATTTTTTTTTGTCGTTGTTGTTAGTGGTTGAGGATTACATATGAGGCTTCCTTGACACTTGTAACCTCTTCAAATATTCCTCACTGCTAATGCTCGTCAAGGTCTCATTGTTACAGGAGAAGTGTGTATAAAATAATTTGTACACATATAGATGGGATGGGAGAGGGAGAAGTGGCATCATTTATGCATAAAGATCCCAAGTAGCCTTCGCTTGTCCCATCTATTCCTCTTTTTATTTACATTCTAAGTCGTGGATGACATAAAGCTTCACTTTTTTCAGTTACATCGAGTTAGCACATTCATAAAGGTCCTCACATGAAGTAAAAGTACTTCTTCCGTTTTTTTACAACAAGCATTGGGACAAATGGGAGAACCTTCGTTGGTGTGCCTTTTTGAATTTCTATTATATTTATTTAATGAAATTTAAAATAAGCCACGAATATGCTTTTGAAGCCTCTCTCTCTCTCTCTGTCCCTATTATCTTCTTCTCATTACATGTGCTTTTATGCCAAGCCCTTTCCCCTTGTACTACACTACAAGGAACCCGTGGAGCTGATAAAGATTCCATTGTAAAGTGGAAGAATTTAAGCCTTGAAATTAATGTGGTTTTCCCTAGCATTTTCTCTGTAGATGGAGTACAAACATTTTTCCTTTGGCACTGCATAAAAACATGACTTTGATGCGTTTTAAACGCGTTTTTTTTTTTGGGGGGGGGGAGGTGTGAAATTTTTTAATGAACAATTTTTATGTGCTCAAAAAACTGGAAAAATTTCACTGGGCACACCAGCATACGATAGCAAAAGGGTTGGTGTCAAAAGCTAGTGTGGTCGTTTAATGACAAAAAAAAGTAACCTTTGAAAATGGGGAGAAAAAAGTGAAAATTAAATTCTATGACTTCATTAACATATAAATCAGTCACGAGCAATGGGGCTGAACAACGTTAACATCTTTTATGAGTTTCAAAGGTGGGTGATGGCGTCTGAATTTCAATTTTTTTTATTTGAAAATTGAAAACATACAGGTGGGGTAAATTTGTAAGGTCAATTTAATTACGAAAATTGTACGCTTTGTCCATGATGAAACATGAGAAAATTGTCTGGCAAGTAATCAACACTGCTATTAAAGTGGATAAAGATTATTTTAGTGAAGGGTACCCATGCGCCTCTTTGTGGGGAATCCCCACGTGTAACTAGCAAACGATTGTTATTATTAAAAATTAAAAATCTTTAAAATATTCAGCTTTATTTCTGTACATGTGTATTTCCCATTCAGACACTAAAGGTGGAAAGCCTCGAATGATTAATAACACTATTTTAAATAATAGAATAAGCAATGTCCACACTCTTATCTCAGAGAGACGTTGATTATTGATACATCATCGTAGGGTTTATCCGTTTTAGGATTCGTCTTTACCATCGAAATATTTTGAACTGTTTCCATTCCACGAATTACTCTGCCAAAAACTGTATGCTTATTGTCCAACCAGGGCTGCAACAATATGAATATAGTAATATAGCTATTGTTATTATTGTATTACACACCATCAATTCATCAGCATACTATTTCAAACTGGTATTCAGTGATTACAGATGAGTGTGAAAACTTACACAGGGAACCATCGTTATGAAAAACTGAGATCCATTAGTATTTGGTCCGGCGTTGGCCATGCTGACCGTGTATGGACGGTCATGTTTCAGGGTAGGGTGGAACTCGTCTTCAAATTCTCCACCCCAAATGCTCTGACCTCCGGTTCCAATTCCTGAAAAAAAAAAATGAATTGATTTTTGTTCAAAAATATTTCATAGTATTTTAATAGCAAAATTGCGAAGCAGGAAATAATACCTGTGGGATCTCCTGTTTGAACCATAAACTGTTTGATCACGCGGTGGAATATATGGCCATTGAAGTAACCATCTCTAGCATGAACACAAAAGTTTTCAACAGTTCTAGGACATTCCTTGATAAAGAACTTGATATGAATATCTCCTTTGGTGGTGTGGACAACAGCAGTATCGTAAATTCTTTGTCCAGCTGAAAGTAAAATATGCATTGTTAATAAACGAAACCTTGCAATTTCAAACATTTATACGGTACAATTTCCATTAGCTTACAAGCTGCATCAGTGGAAGCAATAATATCTTCCTTGGAGGGCTTTTCGTTGAAAACATCCCTGTCCGTTTGATTATTTTTCGGATCATCTGCATCTCTGGTGGTAAACATATAAAATCGATTCTTCTTGTAGGCTGTGCAAAAGATGGTAGGATCAGATTGAATGCTGTCCAAGGTGGGATTATCAGCAGCTTCTAATTCTACTGTAGTGGTGGCTGTGGATTTTTTCGTCTTTCCTTGAAAAACGGCTATCTGAATAATTCTTAAATTTTCCGGCTTTCCAATAAGTCGCATAACTCGATTTGTGACAATGTTAACTATTTTAATCCCAAGGACAGTTGGATACAGTAGAAAATTGCTGCTTTCATCAAAAACTAGATTAGCCAACTTTAGCATGCCCGCCTTTTCCATATCCCTCTCGACCGCCATTCGTCTTCCGAATTCCATGGAAGGAATTAATTGCTTCTTTTGTTGAGTCTCGAGTATATTACTCAAATTTTCGTCAAATACGCGTATAAGTTTTCCTGTTCTGAATTTGAAGACACAAATCTAAAATTTTCCACAACAAACACCGGAGTTAGTATTTCTGCCTTTAATATCAGCGACGAATACCTCGGTTTCGAATTCTAAATAATTAATTAATACACAACTGTAAATGCATTATGTAAGTAAGTACAAACACAACTTTTCAACATCTTTCAACTTACTCTCCTGTCCGACGTTAGCCCAGCAAATTTAGTCCCATCTGGTGAAATCGCTATGTTTAACAGTGATGCAGATGAATTAGCGAATTCAAACAAATCCGTGTCTAATTTTGATTTAAACGCAACATTTCTAGGGAATGCATAATCTGTTTTTGGACCCGTCCAGTATTGAATCATTCCTTTGACATCAGCAGAAATGACAGTTTCGAAGACATAATTAAATTTAATAATAGTCACAGCACTCTTGTGGGTCCGTTCCAGTATTTTGAGAGGTTCCGATGAACCTTGGCCTTCATAGACGTAAATCTTGTTAGAATTCTCAGCAGCTCTGTATATTGACAGAAACAGAAATCCATTAGCAATCAATACTATTGACTATGGTTCTTCAGTTATCTATTTCAAGTAACTGTTCCCTAACTTACACGGCTAACGCAGGAATAGGATCCCCGGAGCAGTGAATCCATTCACAAGTTTGGGGAACGTAATCTAAGGTCATCATGTTTATCATGTCTAAAACAACAAAAACACAAAATCTCGTCATTACAGACAATCCCAACGGAATCTCAAATATTTCCATTTTCCATCATTTTGGCCATTTGAATGTAATTAGTAATTATGTCAATCGAATAAACAGAATGAGCAAAAGTCAGTGACATACCGAAATTGACAACGTCGAAAACTTTCAGGGACTTGTCATTTGAAATACTGCAGAGAAGTGTGCCCATGCTGTTCACCGCAATGTCTTGAATATTTCCCAAATGACATCGAAAATGCTTCACAAATTCAATTCCTTCATCCTGTTTCTTCCAGAATTTGACGTGTCCATCAGTTGATGCCGTAATGACGAAATCAGTCCTGGATTTAAAAAAGGTCAAATTATTATTAATTACTATTACAATTTTAGAATATATACTTTTCAATTATGATTAATCCATTAATTGTAACATACTTTGTAACTGCCACGTGGGTGACCAGGTCCCGGTGCATGTAACTCCTTTCATAGTATTCTGCTGTTGGCAAGCTTTGTAGGTACACATCTTCATAATCTAAAACTGAACAATCAAAAATAAAAAAATCCTGTTACATGTGCTTTTTGTAAATTATAAATACTTTAAACACATTTAACTTTAGATGAAGAGAAGAGTATAACTAACCTTTTCGTTTTTTGGGTTTGGGAGCATCAGATTCACTCACTGGTTGGGGACCAATAAAATCCTCTTCATCTGACCCGCCGGATTCCCCTTGACCTTCTTCTTTGCTGACCTCTTCTTCTTTTCTTTTACTCTCGTCACCTTCCATGATTCCAATCTTTTAAAAATTTCTGAAACAGAATAAAACTCCAGTTTCTGTCCAACCCGGCGAATTCGGGGGACACGCATAAAAGCTAAAAACGACAGACAAAAAAACAACAAAAATCTTAACAGCCAAAATATTTGAATTTCCCACCAAATATCCTGTTCCCTTTCCCATTCCAAGATGGCATTTCCATTCCCACACAACAATTGAAGACACCACATTATATTATACATACGTTGAACGTCCAATTGAACATAATTAAGTACAACAATTGTATTTTAATTTAATTAAATTGTAATTTAGAATCCTATAGAAATTGTTTGATGACTATATTAATAGGGCCAAGACTTGAACGGGTATCTGCAATACATTTTCGAAGGATAAAATACGCTCACGTAATCATTCTGAATGCGCTAAAAGTCACGAGAATGTCAACTAATAATTGTGGTAATTATTGTAATTTGTAATCCAACAAAATGACATAAAATCGGTAGAAAAAAAAATACAGAAACGATCTAAACAATTCAGTCACTAAATGAAAGAATCTCAATCCCCACCAAGTTTTCAAAGTTTTGATAAATGCAGGCTTCATTGCAAACATGCGCCACTGCTGTAACTTGTAATTGCAACAAATACAAAAACAATCAGCTCAGATTTCCTAATAGTTGACCATTCGTCGTTAATTTAATAATTAATTTATTAATATTTATTAATCGTAGCAATAAAGTGTCAAGTCAAAGAGCAATAATAAACCACAAAATATGTCACCTCACACGCATCTATTATTATCAGATCATTAATAACGAGAGCCAATTAATTTTTCAACGTTTTTACGCCTACATTTGTTCTGCACTTTTGTGGATGAGTTGAGAATGTTATCAATTGTGATGGTAGAGATAAAGCCTTGTGTCATCTTTTGTCCCCAATGCTAACGTGTTGGAAGGTTATCTTCCAATGGTAATTGCCAGGGCAGGAATTCAATACATGGACATATTATCATTATAAAAAAGGACACATGTGCTTTATAGTTTTATTAATTATATAAAAGTATACATAAGTGTTTTATTATAAGAAAGTTGTAAAAATAACTAAATAGCATTTAATTTTAGCTAACGTAAATCTTGGCAGTATGCCAAGTATTTATTGGGCGGTAAAAATACGGTTTTGGACAAGGGAATTTTCGGGATAAGCCCGGGACAAAATGGTTTGAGGAGGTTCCGCCGACCCGCCGAATTTAGCGGGAATGGATTCTGGTGGGAAATGCCGCTGCAAGGCCGCCATCCAATTGTCCCTGTCAGTGCCGTGGATTTCGATTCTGTAGAAAAAATTCCCCAGAACGGGACGAGCGATTTTGATGGCCATCTCTCCGATGTAGTTCACTGGAAGGAAAGATAGAAGATATTCAAAGATACAGATTACAGTCATCTGATATTACAACTTTTTTTAAAAAAAAGCTATCGAATTTACACAGTAATAAAAAATATCCGAAAATGTTCTAAGTGTGGAATAATTGAAGGTTGTTATAATTATTAAACGTAATTAAATTACCATTAAAAGCCACGACTTTGGTTACAGCTTGCAAGGGGATCTCCACGTATTTCCGACACAAGCCCAGAATGAATACCATGGCTGTATTAGGTAAAATGCCGATATATATTCATCAATACTTTTTTAAAAAATGTTTGTACCTTGCAAAAATTTTCCCGAAAAAATACATAATTAAAATACAAAAAATCCAGGTTTTCAGTTACTTGGCCAATGCATGATTTGTCCCATGTCCAGTCCGCCCCAATCGTTAATGAAGACGGAATCCTTCATCTCTCGCCCCGGTTTGTCTTTGGCGTGCATGCTGTGTCAACCAAATAAAAGGCAGTTGAATTAATTAATTATGTAATTGTTTCAAAATGTTTGTAAATTTTATTATTGATTTAGAACCCTTTTTAAATTCTGGAGAAAATAATTTTCGCCTACCTTTTGAGGACATTCACACATGATTTGCAAAGGTATTTCTCCAAGTCCGCCATGGCTTCCTTCCCTTTTTGCACAACTCGATAGACATTAAATTTGCCCACCTCCACCACCCACACTGGAACGTATGGTCATTTTTTAATTTAATTTAATTTTTTTTATTTGTTTGAAGAATTAGCAAATCATTTATTTTACAAATTAAACTCAGTAACTCTTTATTAAATTAATTAAACTGATTCCAAACGCTACCTGGTCTATCCTGGTCATCGTAGCCGGTATGGTAAAAGGGGAATCCTTCTGTAATTTCATCAGGAGCTTCCCACGCTTCCAAATCTTTCACCCAGTTTTCAGTGTCCTGGCCAAAAATAAAAATCCTTTCAGATGATGTCAGAAATTTATTTAAAGCAAAAATCCTTCCAGATGATGTGAGGAATTATTTGAATGGTAAATACAGAAGCATTGAGTGGTACGGATTGTATTCTTGCGAATTTTAATATTGAAAATACATATTTGTTATTGTGTACGTGGGGAATCAATGGCTAGAATTTATGTTGATGGTAAAAGGTTAATTTCTGTTCAAAGTCAATAAAAAAAAATCGGAACTCACTCGAATGGTGAAATTTTTGAATGGCTTCGAGTGCACCATGAAACTGTGGGCTTTCCGGTAGAATTTTTGGCGGTTGTTACTCCCAGGGAATATTTGGGCTGTATTCCCCTGTTTGGCTCCTTCCATCCTGACTTTCCTGGCAATAGCGTTTGCGATAAAACAACTTAATTGAGAGACAAATTATGGCTGATTGACAAAGTCTAATGGAAGAATGTCGCATTTCTTTCCTTCCAAGCCCTTGCAGAACGAGATCACGTGCTAATGGAGACAAAAATAAAACTTTGTACTCGCAGATACGATCACGTTCGAATATAAACAAATTCCAGATTATATCTCACTCACCTTGAACATTTATTTATTCTGTATCCAATACTTAAAAAATCAATTTAATAGTGAGCGAGTCAACTTATGTTGCGCTGACCGATTATATTGCTCCTTCTTTTATATAGAATTTGCCCCCAAAAAAACCCGAGATGATCGAAAGGTTCCTACTCCACCTTCTGTTACGTTTATATCACATTTATAACGGTATAACTGTAGATACCACAAAACTATTGTTTATATTGGGGGCTATTTGGTCCATTAATAGCCGCAGAAATCCACTAAATACAGATACGCAACGGTAAACTGCATAAAAAGTTTAACAAAAAAAAGTTAACCTGTTTTGAGTGCGTGTGGACAGTGCTAATTTTATTCAGATCCAGGCGAAAAACAATTGTGTGGAAATGGAAAAACATTGCATTTTTCCTCCAGAACCAGAAAAAGCGAAATACCATACAACTTTTATGGGATTTTATGTCCTTCGATGTCATCCTAAACTCACATTCGGCGCAGAAAAGTCTTTATGTTGCTTACATAAAGACTGGTATAGAGATGCAATAAATTTGTCTCTCTCTAATTTCCCTGCAATTGTGTTTATTTCCAGTTAATTTTTTAAAGCAATTACACAAATAGTTATTTTTGGCGACGTCGGAAACAGCAACATTGTGTGGGGGAATATGTATACACATGCACATACTTAAATATTTTTTTAATTAAATATTAAATGTTTTTTTGTATGTATAAAGGGAAAAGAGACACAGATGTTTACATTCATGATTGTGAAATGAAGATCTTCTTTTAAAATTAACTAAATGATATCTCTAAATGCTCTTCCCTTTTCCGTAGTTCGTCCAAATTCCTTTATTAGTAATCGAAGTTGTTCGAACTAGATTGGAAAAATTCCTTAAAAGTTAATGTTAAAGTGTGTTCTTTTCTTATATACATACTTTCATGTCTAAATATGTATTCATTTGCAGAGATATGCAGTAATTCATTTTTATGTAAGAAGTACAATTTTAATTATTACTTACTAGTTAAATTCCTGTAACTATTAATGCTTAATTTTGACAAAGTAATTAGTACATAATTACAATTATTACTTACATCTACCAGAATTTTAAGTACGCAATTTCATTCGAATAAAAGAGGGAAAAAAGTAATTACTATTTACTATCTTTTTTTAAGTGTAATTAATATTTCAGATCTCAAAATGTGTTCGCCATATAAGTACGTAGCTATAACTGGGTTACTAATATTCTACAATATGCCATATTCTTTGCTGAGCGAACTTGCAAATTGTTGGCTTTACAAGTTATAACTTATTGGTGGATTATATTTGCTGGTAAATGGAAATAAATTGTAATTAATAATTGTAATCGACTCTCGTACAATATTAATAGTAGTTAAAACAAAGGATTAATTAATTAGAAAAAAACAAGAAATTAATTAAAAATTTAGTTGTAATTTCAAAAAAAGATGATAATACTTTACTAAAGTATTTATTATTTACGACAAAGAAAGTAATTAAATATTGTAGTCACTACTGGAAATCAAGTAGCTATAATTAATATATCACTGATTAATTTGTATTAATTTGTAAATATATAATTAGGTAGTGTAGATATCTACTATTTTAAGCAGCACAATTATACTAATAAAAAATGTGCCATTCTGTTCAAATTTAAAGGCTTGATCAAAGGAAAAGAAGAAATACAGTAAAATTGCAGAATCACGGTTCAGAGTAAAATAAATAATGAAATAAATGTAATTATCCCTTAGATGTGGTCGTGACCGTCAGGTTTACGGTTGTGGTTTCCGTTGGGAAAGTCGTGACCTCCGTGGTGACCTCCGTCGTGTTGGTGCAATTCCTTGACTCTTGCACCTCACCGGGGTCCGTTGAATCCGGATCGGAATGCTTGGAGCCGGAAGTGACGATCCAGAAGAAGATCAACAAGAGAAAGAGGACCAGGACCAAAGTGACATATTTGTGCTCCTTCAAGTTCCAAAAGGCCCTCTTTAGCTGGAGAACCCGAAGTTCCCACGGTCCGGGGATGGATTCGTGGGCAAAGGACCGGAATTCAATGTCAGAGGTCAGGGCATGCTCGTTTTGCTCCAAAGCTTGATCCACAGACAAACTCATGATGCCCACGATTTCGTCAATTTGTGCTTGAGTCTGTCGCATTCTGTTGGCCGCAGCCGCTTCCGCCGTGGTCGAGGCCGTCACTGTTGGGACAGTGTCCCAATCTGGATCATTTCTGAAGCCCACCGACGTCACTGGTTTCTTACTGGAAATGGCGTGAGAGTTGTTCATTGTCAATAAAAATCCACAAAAATATCCTCGTTTGGCTCCAAATCTTGCTCTTTCTGTGAAAAGTCGCTCTGGTAAAAATAAATCCACAAAAGTTGCTATACAAAATCGAGTGAAGTACGTTTTAAAAGTTCCTAAGCAAGTTTTTGTATTTTTTTGGATAAAATTCTCACCAAGTTTCCCTGTAGCAAACTTCAAAGGGAAGGAAAATGTATACAGAATGTAATAAAATGTATGCGGCTCAAAAAATTAATACTTTTCTCTTTCATGGAACAATCGATTATTGTATAAACCAGAAATTTAAGGGCATAAAAAAAAACAGGGAACTCTTCAAGCAAATAATGCCCGCTAGCAACACTTGAAGAGCTTGGAAATATACAAATAGGCCAGGCTGAAGTGTTGTCTAAAACTGCTTACAGCACATGGCAGTTCCAGTAAGTTTTTTGAACAGCCAAGTTGGTCATAAATCGAAACCTCTTGAAGAAGTGACAATGTCAACCCTTTTTTTCTCAAGTACACAGGACAAGTAGCAGAGAAACGGGGAAAATCGATGTCTTCCTTGGAATTATTCTTCTCGTTCTTTTCGTTTCAAGAGCACCGAAGTAAGATGGGAGAATTCCGATTATAATATTTTTATGTTTGATCTGCTTTATACGAATGAATAGTATAATAATATGAATTAGATTTGCTATTTAAATTGGTCGCCGAACATTATTGAGCCGATTTTTCACGGGATCCTGCAAACAGGAGATGCTTTTGGAGATATTTTGATCAAAATTATGTATTAATTAGCATTTTTGTATTTGATTACTCATAAATCAGAGCGAAATGATGAGCCAGGCAAAACAAGAAAAAGCTGTGCTAACGTTTTTATCGTAGAAACAAAGGGGAAGTGCCAGGAAAGAATTTGCTTGTTTGAATTTAATTGCTTGTTTAATATTAAAAACGCAGGACCCTCAAGCCAAATGCCCGGGACCAAATATGGTATTAAAACATTGCGGAAAGTAGTAAAAATAATGGTTGAGTAAATATGTACATGATATAATGGTTAGTTTAGTTAAAATAACAGCTATTAGTTTAGTCAAAATATAATACAGATTCTGCTCGGGCGTGCCTCTAAAAGCCCAGAGGACACTTTCAGCCGAAGACCTTAAGAGGCTTGAATTCCTTGCTTCCGCCGTACCACGGAGGGATGACATTATCGGGCAAAACTTTCTTCATCGCCGCCATCCATTTCCCCCGATTGTTCCCGTAGATTTCAATCTTCTCAAAAATCCCGCCCAGCACGGGTCTTCCCAGCTCAAAGGCGATGTTCGCCGCATAGTTCACTGATTTCGATATTTTTAGGAATTAATTTTGGGAAATTAATTAATTAATTAAATTCAATTACTTAAAGAAGTGAAAAAAAGTATAATTTACCATTAATAGCAAAGACTTGTCCCACAGATTGCGTGACTATCTCCAGGTACGTCCGGAATAGCTTGAGTACGAATGAGACAGCTAAAAACGATTTACGCAATTAAAATTCAATCTTTAAGATTCAATTGCATTTAAGATTCAGTTAAAATTCCATCTTTAAGATTTAATTAAATTTAAGACTTAATTAAAATTCAATCTTTAAGATTTAATTAATTTTTAAAACTTAATTAAAATTCAATCTTTAAGATTTAATTAATTTTTAAGATTTAATTTAAAATTAAAATTTAAGATTCAATTAAATTTAAGATTTAATTAATTTTTAATATTTAATTTAAAATTAAAATTTAAGATTCAATTAAATTTAAGATTTAATTAATTTTTAATATTTAATTTAAAATTAA